>CAEGAE010058096.1:0-168762 GCA_903067095.1 Girardinus metallicus
TATATATATATATATCTGAAAAGTGTGGCTTGATTATGTGTTCAAACCCCTACAGCTACTTTGTTGAAATAAGTGTCACAATTACAACTTGAAGTCTCTATGGTATGTTTGGACATTAAAATGTTTCATGTCTTTTATACCTCAGGCACAGATAGGGGTAATGGTGTAATGACAACAACATTTTTTGAAGTCTTGCCATACATTCTCTATCAGATTTAGGTCTGGCCTTTGTGTGGACCGTTCTAACATATAGATATGCTTTTATGTAAACCGTTCTGTTGCAGCCAGTCTATATATTTAGGCACATTACCCAGTTGGAAAGTGAATTTTGGCATCATGCCTCAGTTCTTGTGCCATTCCTGAGAGGTTTCTGACTAGAAATGTCCTGCTTTGAACTTCATCCCTCCATCCGTCAACCCTGACCAGCTTCTGCGCCTGCTGAAGACAAGCATTCCCACAGCACGATGCTGTTCAAAGTGATGCACAGTTTTACATTTCTTGCAACTCATGAAATGGGATACAACAAAGTTAGGTTTAATGTTGTTCAAACTCCTAGGAGGTACTTCAGATTTTATACATGATATAGGTAGAAACTAGCAAAGAGAGTGAAATTGGAAACATAAACACTATAAATGAATAGCTTACTGTGTATTTTCAACTACCTAACATACACACAAACCCATGAACATATTTTTAAGTTATAAATGCACACATTTATAACTGGTGGTCATAGCATCCTTGATAGAGCCTGTTCCTGGGTCACTGTTATTCACTTTTTGTACTGAAAGTTTGGGAAATGTTTCCATTCTTTTTATCTCTTAAGTCACTCCTGATGAAGCAAAGATCAACAAGCTTCACCTAATCTGTTTTGGGTTTTTCCACATTAAACTGCTCATATTTACCAAGCTAATAATCTATCACAAGATCTCAAAGTAACATTAAAGGCCCTCTAATAGGTTTTCTTAGTATCCCTGTATTTACCTTTTCCATCTTCCTGTCAACAGTGAGCAGATTTTCTTCTGATTAGCGGGGATCCTGAAGAAAAGTATTCCCCATGGTTTTACCACTCCCTCTATGTTTTCCTAGGGGAATGGTGTTTTGAGGGTAATGTGCACTTTCGATGCAGCCTACAAAGTAAAATCCTGGTTCCATTTCCAGAGCATCTTCTACCAGATGTTTTCTTGGTCCCCAATATCTGGTGACTTGACCTGAACAAAAGCTTCTTTCTTGCACGACTAATGGTTCTCCTGTCATAAACAAATGCACATCTCGCACTGATATATTATTTGTAAGAGTTCTTAAAACCTAGCACACCTTTATGTCTATCAAAGCAAATCCCAATAAACTACATTGATTGTTGTGATTTGAAAAAGTTCAAGAAGACAATTTGGTTTTACAGCGTTTTATGTGGACACTTTTTTTTTTACATCAAAAAGCTGTCAGTAAAGCTCTTATCAGATTTGCAGGCTAATAACATTACAGTCATCACCTCCCTTTAATTTCAATTTAATGTCAAATTTTCAATGGTTTGATCTGTAGAAGCATATTTTTAAATCTGTCCAGAGTGGGGTCTAAATTGAGGACAAGGACATTCATTGGCTCTGCAGAAATCTGAACAGCATTGTAGAACAACGTGAGGGCACCATCTACAGCTCATGCATCATTTCTATACGCTACAACGGCCGTGCCATGCTCTGCGCATGTGACTCCAAAGCGGTGCCAAGAAGGACATTCGGTAAATTTGCGTTTACTCCGCGCTCAGCAGCAGGATAAACGCTCCCTGCAGCTACCTCACAACCCCGGATCGTTTTTCTTTCTTTCTTTTTTCCTTTTTTTTTTTTTTAAATCCTGTCTCTGTGCAGATATCCCTGGGCCTGCAGAAAGACGCTGAGCGCAGCGGCATGGAGAGGACTCCCAGCAGCAAGGCAGAGCTACTACATCTTCTTACCCCTTGTTCGAAGAGAGCCCGCAGTGTTATGATCATCGTCGGGGAGCTGCCCTGCAGCAACGGGATGCTTCGTCCTTCCCAGGCTTCAGCGTAGCAGCGCATCTACCCCCGGGGATCCACCGCACCTTTGGGCGTCAGACGGATTTAGTTAAATCGGTGTAGCTGATCTCATACCACCCGCTTATTGGTGGCTCTGACCTGTCGCTGTCAAACCGCGATGTTAATCCAATCAAGTGTTTAAAAGCAGAGAGGCTAAGAATAGAGGCAATTGCTGTAAAAAAAAAACAGAGAGAGGGAGAGAAAAAGTTTGATTTCTTCGGCAGAAGAGCTGCTTGGGGTGTAGAGAGCAAACGATTCAGGCTCCATAGTTAATGTCATTGATGAATCACCTGCCAGGAACGAGCAGCCTGTACTGGGAGGACATCACAGCGGCATTGCGATGATCGCAGAGATTGCTTTGGATCTGTGGTGGGAGCACTGAAGATAAATAATCTACACCAGGATCAGAAACTGGTTACATATGCTGCCAGGTAATTTTTTATTTTTTTTATTTTTTTACTCTGTGTCACCTTCGTTTCAGTGTGTTTTCTGGCAATTTGCACAGCTGCAATTGGTCTATTTACAGTTTTATAATGGTGATCTGTTGGTTAATGGAGATTTGAGACAGAATGAGACACCCAGTGTTGACACTGCATAGTAAAGCCTTTATGTTAGTGCTTATCAGAGCAAAAGATAAACAGTCTAGAGGCTGATGTGATTCATCTCATAAGTAACTTGTAACATGGAGTTTTAGAAGAGCTCGATCCCAAGGAGGCATGTTGGCCTAATTTACTCTAAGCACACTTTAGCTCTTCTATGTACCTCGCTGTATTATGCTGGTCTGTGTTAGTGTGTGTTTCCTATTTCATTTATCAGACATTCATCGAGTGTTTTTGCAATAGACAGGTTTAGAACTACAGAGGTCTAGAGAAATGACTGAGCTAGTTGTGGTAAACAGCTTATAAAAGAAGCATTGTTGCAGTTGCCACAAAAATGTTTCCCAGACACCTGAAGATGACTTCAGGTATGTCTGATTATATGATCTAGTTCTTGAGAAATAGAGATACATGAATAAAAAAAATGAATCGCAGTTCAATCCTATTCAGTTCTATTCAGTTTGTTTATAAAAACAAAACACTATCTTCAGGTTGTTTACAAGAGAGACCAGCCTAATTCATATTCAGTTGTGCAGATATGGAGATGCAGCAATCAACAGGCCAGTAAACACAATCACCTTTTATCTGAGTGTGTGTAAGTGTGTAAAGTTGAAGAACTTCAGTTGTTGGCAGTTAATAAATCAGCAAACCAGCAAAATGGGATTTGATTAAGTTTTTTTTGAGCTAAATAAAATTTCTTCTGACCACTTGATCCAAAACTATGCATCTAATACAAGCAGGGTTTTTATTTATCTTTTGTGTCACACTTTTTTCTTTAAAAGGAATTAATCAAAATCTCAAACTCCCAGATGTTATAGAAAGACAGAACTTGGTATTGGCCTTATAGTTGCATCTCTACTTCTCTAGTTTAGAATTACATGATAAAATCAATTGGATGCAATACAATCCCTGACCAGAACTAATTCAAAATTCTAGTTAGATACTAATAGTTAGATACTCTACTTAAATACTAATTCTAGTTCTAAATGTTCTCAATTTTTTCTTGTTATAATAATGCTTTCAAATTAAATTTTAATGCTGGTTGGTAAGGCTACATGATATTAAGAACGCATGCTATTGTAGTGTCATTTTTGAATGTCATAATGGAAATTTCAGATGCAGTTAAGCTAGAGTCTCCCTGCTTTTCCTTTTATTCCATCACCAAAGTGTGAGGTGAAGAGACTGGGAGTGGGGAAAGTGGATCCAGCTGGCCAAATATACATGTTTTAAGAAATTTTTTTGAAGATCAGCTAGTAAATCTAGTACACATTTTGGTGCTTGTTACATTCCTTAAAAGTTATATCTTCAAAATAACATTTTGAAGAAGCACAGCTACAGAGGTTTTCACTAATGACTGTGTGGGAACACCTGTGAAGCTCCTATTTTCTTCTTTGACTACTTATAACAGTCAGAGCTACAATGACATGGTTTAGAGCCAAACTATGGCTTTAAAACGGTGGTACAACACTGACTGCCCTTAATGCTACTTATAGGAGATTTTGGCAAACGTTATCATAATAACAATGTACTCGGCAGCACTAAAAAGTAGGATTTCAATTCAACACAATGTTCACATTGTGACTTTTAGCAATACAATGTAATTAGTGATAAGTGTGTTTGTTTTATTCTGCCACACATTTAATCTTGTAAGCCAAGGACAAGTTCATTTTAAGGAGAAGGATTAATTGAGGCCTAAAGTAATTGCGTTGCCTTGTTACATTAAAAGCAGACCAACAATTGTATTATTGCAATGAAAGATGTAGATAAACTCAGTGAAAATAACAAAAAAAAAAGATCGGATGGAGCAAACATGACAGCTGAGTGCTACTTGAAAAGAGCTACCTCAGTAATTGATTAGTCTAATTTAATTAAAGTGCTGAGATCCATGGAAAATCCAGCATATGTGTTTAACAACAGAGTCTTTGTTATTCTTATCTTATTTCTAAAGATTTTCTCTTTACAATGTCAGAACACTAATCCTAGTTTCTGCTGCAGTGCAACTTAGTAAAAACTAATGATCTGTGGCGGTTTACAACATGCATGCAGTTAGCTTTAAATAACGTATCTGCTGAAAACCTGATAAAAATTCCAGTGCTTTTCCAATATGGGGCGTTCCTTTATTTTTGTATTTAGCTCCATTTACATTAATGTTACAAAACATTGATCTAGTTTACAGGTATTTATTTTAAGAATGACATCTCAGCTTTTCGTGTTTTATTTGTGCTCTTTGTGTTTCCAGGTGTGTGTGTGGAATGTGGCCAGAATGAGCAGCACATTTGTTACATTAGCTGAGGTGCTGGAGGCTCGGGGGGGACCTCTGCTGGAGGAGGAGATCTGGTCCCTGCTGCTGGGTGCTGCAGAGTGTTTAATGGATGTCTCTTATAAGGGTAAAGCGCTTCAGATAGCCTCTCCTCATTACTGGCTCACATAAAGGCGCTTCTTTGCTGTGACCAGACCTTATTGTCTTTCCAGTGTTGTTTTGAAATGAGTTTGACCCACAGTCACTTAGTTGTGGAATGACATCTTTGTGCATACTATTTTCCTGGACTTCTTGTCTTTTTCAGGTCACAACAACATGTGCAGCATCATCAGCCCCACCTCCTTGCTGTTGTCAGCCACTGGCACCATAGCTTTTAAGAACTGTGGCCTATCAGATGAGGTATCTGCATTTGCTGCTCCCGAGATGCTGCAGGACCGTGCCGGCTCAACCAAACCTGCCACTGATAGGGTCAGTGCTTGGGTCCTAATCCCTGTCTTACTACCTCGTTTAACAGATTAAAAGACCTTCGTGGTAGAAGCAGCAGCTATGTGGCAGTGCTGTTGTTTTGTTGTTGTTGTTGCTTGTTTTTTTTTTGTTTTTTTTTTATCAGGACCTTTTCACCTTACAACTGACAGAACTGATTACCAAGTCAGGGCTCTCATAAGCAGATGTGGTTTTCCTGTGAATGCAAAATCTCAGGACACAAACTGAAGGTCAACTAAGGAGTAAATACGCCGCCTAGTGGCTGATATAGGCAACATCATTTTTTTAAAATTGTGGTTTTGGATGTATAATAAATTATTTATTATACATCCAAATTTATTATAAGACCCATTTGCACCCAATCTTTAATTTTACTGCCAATGTTTTCATGTTGCTTAAATATTTCTTCAAATGTCATTTCAGTTCATTCTGCAGCAAAACAGCCCCACAACAAAATGCTGCCACCCCCATACCTCATGATTTTCGTGGTGTTTTCTGCCTTGCAAATTTCCTCCATTTTTCTCCAAGTGTATCAATAATATGGCCAAAAATGCAAAACTGGGCTTTGTCTAAAGTCATCAAAATTAAAGTTTTTCTCCCTTAGACTTTATGTTGTTTTCGAATAATGTCTGACTGAGTTTTCGGTCCATGCAGGGCTTACTTACCAACTTATGTTAGCATCTTCACAAGGGCTTTTCTTTTCTTTGAGGTAGAAGCACAGCTTTCATACATAAACATTTTCATTTTTGGGATACAGAGCTTGTCTATGTCCTGAATGATATGATGGCTGGACATTCCTAGGCTATTTGCAGTTGTGTGGTTAAACAAACCAGCCGATAACAACATAGCAAGTCTGAGTCTTACTGAAAGCTAGAAAGCTAGCAAGGCAAGGCTAGCACAAATTGTCTACGAGGCAATTCAAAGTGTTTTACATTATGAAAACATACAACAAACAAGTAAGAAACATTACATTGCAGTAGCAAAATAAAGTGGTAAAAACCTGGAAAGCAGACTACAGTTGATGATGTTCCAGTTATTATTAATGAAAGTCAGCCATAAACAATGTAGACCAGGAGCAGAAGACCTGAAAGGTCTGGACGGTTGACACAATGACAACAGGTCTTAAAATTATTTTGGTGTTAAGTTGTTCAGTGATTTATAAACTAACAAATGTGTGTTAAAGTCTATTCTCTGAGATAGATGAGTGAAAAGAGAAGAAAAAGTGGAGACGGCCCTAAAAACCACAAACAGCATTTAGCCTTCAGTACCAGAACAAACAACCACAAAAAACATTATTTATTAACATGACAATCGGAAACTCCTCTTGTTAAGATCAGCTCAAAGGATTCTTAACATGTGTGTGAAGGGAAGACTAATTACAAACAGATCTCAAAAGTTTGATTGGTTCTCTCTTGTCCGATTGGACAAGTTTTCTTCTTCAGTTTTGATATTTAGTTTGACTCTCTGACCTCTGCTTCTTGAAAATATGGTATTCCAGAGGAGAAATCATCACAAGTTATGTATTATAACCAGTGATAAACTGAATCTATTTAATGAATTTTTTTAATGGTATTTAGATGTCCAAAACATTTTTCAGTATTAAACATGTCAATTGTCTATCATTATAATGCTTAACAACCATCTCATAACTGAGGAGAGTTGTTTTACAGTTCAGCTTTTCAAACATGTAATCAGTCCACTGCATAAAATCAATATGTAAAGTTATGATTTGAATTTCTGAACTAGCAAATTAAACCTTTTTTCATCTCTTTTTCTGAGAAATCTTAACAGATTTATCTGCCTTTCGGATAAACAACTTGACTTAGACAACTTATTGCCAAATGCTTCTTGTATTTTGCACACCCAAAGCCATATAAGGAATAAATAATTGTCTTGAGTACACTGGTGGTTCTGAGGACATTTTGAAAGTCCACTCTGAAAAACAGTGAAAAGTATATTAAATGTCAAATCCAAGGAAAGATAGCTACATATTCTTTATAAAAATTAACGTATGTTTTTTAGAGCCAGTTATCTCTGTCTTAGTTCTAGAAACATGCTGTGTTGTTCCTCAACAAATATACTTTGCTTCACAGATGTTGGTATATTCGCTGGGAATGACTCTCTACTGGTCGGTTGATTTTCATCTACCTCAAAATCAGGTAGGAGTCCCTGAAACAAAACGTTTCCTTTTTCCTGGTTTCACAGTCCACTGGCTTAGCCATTTGTGATGATACTTTAAAACCTTTTCAGCCAGTTCAGTTGAGTGACCATCTAAACAGCATCCTCCTCAGCATGTGTGAGGACCTGGCCCACCGCAGGGTAAACCTCACATCAATTCTGGAGGCCTGTGAATCCCAGCACAAGGCCTCCAACCTGCTGCCGCCCACCAAAGTTGTTCGACAGCTCGTGGAGGAGGTTTTTCACGAATCAGTGAGTCGTAGATATCTGAGGACTGCATGCTCTTTCTTTCTGGCTTTACACCTTCTCTAAAACAAATGTTGTACATTATGTGTCAAAAATGAAAAGGATTGACAGCTTTCCTTCATTTTCAGGTGGATGGTTCTCTGCCAGACAGCAACATTCCTCTGAACGGCAGGAGCCAGATGATCAGGGAGAGACTTCACAGTGAGTATGCCTTTTTAGCTTCTGATAAATAACCTTCTCTTGTATGCAGTTAAAGCGATGCAAATTATTTAATTGTGCCTTGAACTGCATAAAACTTTAACTCACACATGTGTATTATCCTAGAAATTACCTTACAGTTACATTTTGACTCAAGATAGAATAGAGGTCAACAGGATTAAGATCTTAACCTCAAGCAAGCCTGGGATTAGACTTCATTTGGAGCCAGTAATCAGATACAGAGCATGCAGGATGCTCCAGAATAAACCTTCATCATCCTTTAGTTGCATTCATACACATAAGTGTCTTAGAGGAGCTCGGAGGATGACAAAAACCAAATGTTGCTGTCATCTTTCATCTCCTACCTGCCTGACAGGAAAGAGAGGGCCATTATCAGACTTCAGTGAAGGAAGCGCTGAAGGGCGAAGGTACTCAACGGACTCCGACTCAAAGTCAGGTAAACACACAACACAAAAGATGCTTTAGAGCTGTTCTTTATTGTTTCTAAGTTATTGTCTTAAACTTGCTTATCTCAGAATTTCACCGTTTTTTTTTTTTTTTTTTTTACATGACATGAAGTAAAATATATAGACGAAATTTGTTTAACTTTTCCGGTTTAGGGAGTTTACCTCAAAGACCTTGGAGACAAAGACCAAGAAGCTCACCCACGTTGTTGTACCAGTCTTCTTTAGACAGGCATGTATTATACGCATCAGCACATCTTCACTGGGAGACAGAGAGTTTCTACTATTTTCATTATCTCTGTGTAAGCTGTGCATACTTACTGCTCGTGTCAGATGTTTACATACACTCATTGTGGTCATGAATATCATATTTGTTTGAGACTTTTACTCCACTATTTTTATTTTCTTCCATAAAATAACACAACCGTTCACTTGTATTTTTTAAATACAAGATTTTTATTCACAAGTTGGGAGTTATTTTCAAACTTTTCAAATCTTAATAGCATCCCAAAAAATATTTGGTTAAATGTTTCTTTGCAAAAGCCACACAGCTTCTGGCATAATTCTGGTAAGACTTATGATTAATTCATAAATAGTAAGACATTTTCATCAAAGTTAAGGTTGGAACATTTTTAAGGTTTATGTGAGTCAGATTTATTCATACTGTGTTTAAGCTATAACCAATTAACTTGTTAATGATGCTACTACCACCATGCTTGACAGTTTCTACACATTTCTTGGGTTCTAAATGCCTCTGTAAGTCTTTAAAAAAAACAATGAAATGAACTAACATTAAGATTATGACATTTTCATATTGAACAAGAATGTTCAATATGAGCCCCCATCTCATATTGAACATTTTTGGACAATGCTCAAAGAAAACCAACAACTTTAAAGGAGGTCTAGCAGTACAACAACATTAAGATTGATCAAACAATCAGCCCGAATTATGTCAGAAGCTTGTTGGTGGCTAAAAAAAGCATGTGGTCAAGGGACAATTAGGAATATTTAATCAATTATTAATGATTAAATATCATTAACATGATATTAATGATATGATGCCCCATCTCCAAGGGGCATTGGTGCCCCTTGGAGATGGGGCAGTTTTGTATCTTTTTTAATTTTTTAGAAAATCATTTGAAATTGAAAGTATATGGTTGTAATATTGACCCCCCCAAAGAGCAATGAAAATTAAAATGTTACTTCAAAAGTTTGAAGTTAATGTTGTATTGACAAAAATGATGAGTGAAAGTCATTTTCCAAACAGAAATGCAAGTAAATATTTCCCCTCCTCCTTTTGTCTCTCTCATCATCTGCGCTGACTTTGGAGGGACGTGACTCTCACTGCTGTTGTTTGACTTTTCAGCTAGTCCACACAACGATTACTCAGTCTGTCCTTCCTACCCTGCCTCTGTCCCATCAGGCTCCCTCGGAGGGTACGCCGCAGGGACAGCAACTGCAGCTGGATTGGTAGGAGCCCCCACCACGATTTCTCTCCAAAGGCATCAGGCAGGTCTCACAGTCCTTCCATTACCTTCAGCGAATCCTCACTCAGCCTGAGCCAGAGAAAAGCTAAGGTAAGAACAGGAGCTTTTTTGTTGTGATAAATAAACTTAAAATGCTTTGTAGGAGCAAAAGATGCAAGAGAATATGACCCTTTTTGAGATCAAACTTGTTAACACTGGGGAAAATTTAATTTAGCAACAGACAGCTAAGAAAAACAGCAAAAATTGGTTTAATATTCTGTGGTGTTTTTAATTATATTTTATATATTTCAGGCATTGGGTCCAGAGTTTATAAGAATGCCAGATGAGCAGCAAATTCTCCTTGAGCTTCCAGGATCTATTGTGGTAAATGATTGATTCAAGTCTTCCTGTTTCTCTATCTGCCCCTTATCGGTGTATTTGTATGTTCTTCCACACTTTTTAAGTTGTTGTTCTCGCACGTTGACCTGTCTACATGCTTAGTTGCATGTTTGTTACAACCTTCTCAGTGTGTCTGTTGTTGTTGTTTTTTCTATGTGCATGCATTTCTCTGTGTTTGCACACCACAGTCCAAAAAGGGCCATTCAAGTTCCTCTCAGCGAGAAGTGACTGTAGTGCTGCCTAACGGACAGTACGTGGTTGTTCGCTGTGACATTAAATCCAGGGCAAGAGATGTGTTTGACATGGTGGTGGCTCACGCAAACTTGGTGGAGCACTTTTACTTTGGTCTTTCCTTCCTAGATGGTAAGAGGACATGTCAAATCGGACCTAATCTGTCTGTATAAAAGTGACCAAATCAGAAATTATATTTAAAATGTCATAAATATGATTCTAATTGAACATTTGTATCGTAGTAATTACCATAGTAATTGTAGAGAGATTAAAAAAAAGGGTTTTGTTGTTGGTGTTCTTCTGTGTTGCAGATGATGAATATTTCTTTTTGGATCACGAGACAAAAATCTCCAAAGTTGCACCTGACAGCTGGAAAAAAGGGCAGATATCTTCCTTCTTGGTGTTTCTTCGAGTCAAATATTTTGTTGATGATATTGCCTTCATTCTGTAAGTGCAACTTTTTCAAGTTCATTACTTTTGCGTTGAGTTTATGCCTTTTTTCTGCATTATTTGCTCTTGAGTAGTATGGCTTCTGTGACATTAAAAGTCAGTGAAAGAAAATCAGCTGAAAAAATGAGAAGGAACGCTCTCAAAACCCAAGCAGGACACAGAAAGAGACAAATCTTAAAAACGGAAGCATTGTGACAATTTCAAACAACAGAGAACAGAATTTGATGCAGATAGAGACAAAATACAGATGATAGGCAAATTGAACGAAACTGAGTTTTCAGACCAATACATATATTTGTATCTGCAAAAAAGAAAAGAAAAAAAATCCTCCTGCAGTTCAGGTAAGCCAAGTAGACCTTCTCAACCTGTACACATTGAATGTGTAAAATGTGCAGTTTTTTTGGCATCATTTAATAGGACATTCATTGAAAGTTTAAACTCAGGTCTCTAAACCCTTAGTTTCTTATCCTTTATTTCATGCTGTATTTATTCATTAATATATATCTGAGATGTGACATCAACAATTGCTTTAATTTGTTAATTAGTGACAGTAAATAGCACCTGAATAATAATTGCTTCTTCACTGTCTAGGCACAGACTGACTCAGCACCAGTATTACTTACAGCTGCGTAAAGATATCCTGGAGGACAGGCTTTACTGTAACGAGGAGACAGGTTTGTTCCTGGCTGCTCTCGCTCTGCAGGCTGAGTTTGGTGATTATATGGCAGAGGTACAGAAAAATAATGAAATATTGTACCTTTAAATACCTACATTATGAGTCAGAGTGTGACCAATAGTTTGTTTTTTTGTGTCTGTCTAGTTGTATGGTAAAGACTATTATCAACCTGAGCATTATGTATCCAAGAGAATGCTGGAGAAGCTCGCTGTACCCATCATCAGAGAGGAGTTGCCGAGACTACATGCAAATCATGCCCATTTGCTGCCTGAAGAGGCAGAAACAGAGTACCTAAAGGTAAATGCACCTTTCCCTTACCTTTCTCTTATGACATGCTAAATTTGAAAGGTGATTGTGTAAACTTTTTTCATAATAATTCCCCCTCAGATTGTCCAACAGTTGCCGGAGTATGGAGTTATGTTCCACCGTGTAGGAAGAGAGAAAAGACCATTGATAGGAGAATTAGTTCTGGGAGTGTGCGCCAAAGGAATCATCGTCTATGAGACAAAGAACCACCTGCGAACTGTCACCAGGCGCTTTCTGTGGAGGGAAACAGACTCTATATCCACTGGGGTAAAATAATAAGTGGCATTCCGCTTAGGTTTTGTTTCAAACTGTTTCTGGAAAATGTTGCAAAGGAAGTTTTTTTTTTGTTTTACAACTAAATTATGCCTTCTTCCACATGTTTGCGTGTGGTGAACTGAAAATGGGACTTTGTAGTACATTACATACTCAGACAGATCTGCATTTGTGGCAGTATCTGCCCTTTTTTCCAGTGATTTTAATCACTGCCAATGCTTCACCACTTATATTTTGCTGTAATACAAACCGCTACAAGAGATCTTCCCTGCCGACAGCCAATAACTACAATACCTCTTTGAAGAATTTGAATTAATACGAGTTACAACAAAATTAAATTTCCCTTTGGGATCAATAAAGTGTTATTGCATTTGAATTTGAATGAAGAGTGACCGTGAACAGCAGTCTTCTTTCAACCATATTTTTATTCTTCCTATTCCTCCATAAAGGACCAGATTTGTGGCCAATAGTTATCCCAGTAATTTCTTCTCCCCCAAAGAAATTAGTTGGGAGAAGAAATAAATTTGCATGCCACATCTCTCATGTTTTTAAGTGTAAGTCATGGATTCATGAATTACACTTTGTGTTTATTCATAAAGTGTCTGTTGGTGTATCAAGTAATGTTTGAAATGTATAAGAATTTTTGCAATACTTCATAATTTTGTTATATTTTAATCTTCACTTATAGTGTTACAAAAAAATGTA
This sequence comes from Girardinus metallicus, assembly GCA_903067095.1. Classification (NCBI taxonomy): domain Eukaryota; kingdom Metazoa; phylum Chordata; class Actinopteri; order Cyprinodontiformes; family Poeciliidae; genus Girardinus; species Girardinus metallicus. The sequence goes on from CAEGAE010058096.1 coordinate 12,979, forward strand.
GATTTACAGTTCATAGTCATGACCCTGACCTGTGTTTGTGTTTCAGCGTCGTAAGCTGATCATAGAGTGTGGTGGACCCAGCGGTAAAAAGCACATCTTTGTAACAGAAACCTCTAAAATTGCACAGTACCTCCTGAACCTCTGCTCAGCACAGCACAAATTTCACAGCGAGATGACATCTCGACAGCTCAACCACACAATGATACCTGGTGGGATGGCTTTAGTTATTTCGCCAAATATATCACTGTACTTTCCACTGTTATTACACACACACACACACAAAAACTGAACAGGAATGTCACAACAAAGACAAAAATAAAAACAATTCCTCTCTTGTTCTCCAGATGAAAACATATCTGCCTACCGGGCCCGTAACATGAGCCTGAAGCGGATATCTTGCTCAGAGGGCATGCTGAACCATGTAGGTTTGTCATCTGGCCAGGCCGACTCCCTCTCCAAGTCCTGTGACGATCTTACTGCCAAGCTGGAGGCTCGACTGCGCCAGCAGAGAGAAATGAGGAGAGAGATGGGCAGAGATCTGAACAAGGAATTGCCTGGAACGGGAGACCTCAGGGATGGGAAAGAGCGACAGTCTTGGAGGTAGTCTCTGACGATGATGATGATGGTGATGGTGATAACAAGAACTGTCTCTTTGGTCACTGGCGTTGTGATATAAATAGATATACACATATGTGTTGTAGCTCTCCAGGCATACCCAGACGGCTGTCCAGCGTCTCGCTACAAAAGCAGGACTCTGATGCCTCTTCTTCTCTAAGAGGTGACAATAATAAAACCTTTTTTTCCACATACAGTTGCACATATTTAACAACCAAAGTACAAGCGTCTGTCAAGTCAAGCTTTGTAATGAAGTTTGCTTGTTTAGGTTTAGTTCACAGTTGCATGTTAGAAATCAACACAACAATCATAATTTTTTTTTCCTGTTTTGGTGATAATTGGTTTTTTCCTTGTTATTGGTCTTAATTAAGTATGGGAACATTGTAGAGTTCCAACACAGACATCTGGAAGACAAATCTCTCAAAAGAAGAATCCATAATTCTGCTAAAGCACATCTAGTTCACATGTAGGAGACTCAGCCAGAACTGGTCATCTCCATTAGGATAAACATTTTTTCATCTTTATTTTATTAAAGGATCCTCTCAATCCTTGTTTTTTTTTTCTTTCTTTAGAAAAAACAATCCAATTTATAGTAAGTGCGTTTATAAGTAAATACGTTTTTTTCTACCAGTTGATACTCCAACACGGACACCACCTGAGAGAGAGATAGTTTGTGTGATACTAAAGAAAGATCCCAAACTGGGTTTTGGTGAGTATTTCTTAAACACACTTGAATATTTAAAAAAAACGAAAAGATTACAGTGGTTGTGGTTTTTAAAGTTTATTCCTAAGCAGGTAATACATGCCATGTTTCTTTCAGGCTTTGTGATAGTAGGAGAAGACAACACAGGAAAACTTGACCTGGGGATATTCATTGCTTCCATTGTGCCCGATGGCCCTGCAGACAAAGATGGACGAATCAAACCTGGTAAGGAGGAATGAGACTTGGAAATATTTGATTTACTGCTGAAATAAACAAACCCTGAAAAAATGTTTGCCCCTGACGCTGATTTCTGAGTAAATGCAAAAAGCCAGAGAAAGAAAGGCCCACTGAAAAAATATATATATTCAAACCAACTGTGAAAAAAGCTCCCCAAACCCAACAGCTGGTTCTGCCACATTTGACAGCAACAACTGTCATCAAATATTTGGATAACTGATTAAAAGTATTTTATATTACATTAGAGAAAGTTTGGCCTTTGCATAATTTATTTAGTTTATCAATACTGAGCAGATTTTCAATATTAACAGCCTTTCTTAATGTCATCCCAGAGCAGCTCAATGGAATTTGGGCCCAGACTTTGACTAGGCTTGCTGATTTATCCTGATGCATAACGCAATCATGATTGACCTATTTCTTCAAAATTTAGAACAGAATTGTTTAGCTCCTTCAATTGTGTCAAGCCATCCAGTTCATGAAGAACTAAAGCTAAATTGGTTTGTATTTACTTGAAGTGATAATTGGAAAACAATTTTTTTCTTTTATATACTTTTTTTTTTAAACACATTCTAACTTTTAAGTGTGACAAAAAAGGCAAAAATAGAACAAATCTAAAAGGGAACAAATAATTTTTCACAGCTCTGTGTGTAAGACTTTACAAAAAATCAAAGATGCAGTGTGATAAACATCTCAACTTTTCACCAGTATCTCTTTGGAATATGCTTCTTTTCTAGGTGGACGTCTCATTTCTCTTAACAAGACCAGTTTAGAAGGAGTCACCTTCAGCGACGCTGCTGCCATCCTTCAGAACAGTCCTGATGAAGTAGAGCTCATCGTTTCACAGCCTAAACGTAAGAGTTACTCTGCTGTGTCTTCTCTGTAATCTCTATAGTACGGCCACTTCAGGGTTAAGGTTTGTAATCTCTCTTGGCTGCTTTCCCTGCAGACTCACTAAAGGACAGACAGGGCTCCTTGAGTCAGAGCACTCTAGGTTTGTCATTAGAGAGGAGTTTTGGGTCACAGACCACCCTGAGTGGCACAGAGTTTCGTCCCCCTGTGGAGGAGCTGGAGGAGGCCATCATCTTGTCCAGCATGGCCACTCCGAAGCATAACAGGAAGCTTCACATTCCTGTTGTCCGAATACACGATGCTCAGGTAGGAGACATTGTTTCGCAGGGGCAATTGACTTTATTTCCATGGAAGATGTTTAACAGGTCAGACAGTTTCCAGTGCTAAACTGATTAGGTGCTCCTAATAATTGGATGAAGCTCCGCGTCATCCTCTGGTTTCAGAAACGATACTTGAGTAAACATGCTTGATTGCAAGAAAGGATTGGGAGAAAGTCAGTGATGCAATGCACTTTAAATGGCCTTCCTTAAACAGATAATTGTTTGCTACTTAGTGTTAAATGAGCTACAGACTTTATTTATACTCTATTGTGTAATATGAGTGGATTTTATCGAATTGTAATGTTTGTAAACTATCTGAAAATGGCCTTTGTAGTAATTTGAATTTGATGGATTAAAATGAACTGAGCCAAACTGAAACTAACTGAACTAAGTAGAAATAGACTAAATTGAATGGAGCTCGGCTTCATAACAAATGCCATTTCAAAACAGGTAAAAGAAAAAAAGAAGACAGTATGTATGTTAAATGAAAATTGTAAAATTGAGAGGTTCAAAGTCAATTCTAAAAATTCTTATTTGATCATAATGTTTTGGGCCTGTCTTTTTTTCCTACTTTTACCTTGCAGACAAAAAGTGGGCAGTCTTGTTTTTCTTAGAAACAGTTTTTCTTTTCTGTTTCCCTTCTAGGACGCGTCTCCAAGGTCTCCGTCCATCTCAAGCCTTAAAACAGGAGATCGTTTTACTATAGACATAAAGAAAAGCGGCGGGAGCCTTGGAATAAGTGTCACTGTGAGTGACCTCTTTTCTGCTTTTAGTCTGTTTTGATTTTATTGTCTGAACTATTTTGGAGAAGGTTTAAAAAACATTTAAGGAGTAAGATGTAAGAGAAATGTTCTTCAAACTAGAAAAATAACTGGAAAGACTTAAGGGGAATAGCCTAAATGTAGCAAGGAAACCTAACGCTTACTTGCTTATTGAGTTTGGACGGTTTAGGCTCAGTTCAGACCCATGACATTGAATAATTACATCTTTTTTTTCTCTGCTCCAAAAAGGGTGGAATAAACACAAATGTGCAATTTGGAGGCATTTATATTAAGAGTTTGGTGCCAGGAGGAGCTGCTGAGCAAGATGGACGCATTCAGATTGGTATTCCTTTAATCTTTGATGTTAAACAGTGAAATAAGATTGTGAAAGGAAAGATTTAAATAGATCACGTTTAAAATTCAAATTTTTTTCAGCCCTGAGTTGTGAATTATCACTCTTTCATGTCAGTTTTGATAGCTTTTTTTAAAAAATTAGCTTGAAGGTTTAGAATAGGAATTAAACCTTCAATATAGCAATCAATATTTAGATATAAATATTGATTGCTGTCCTTCAACAAACACAAATTCTGTGTGTATAATGTATTTTGCACATTCAAGAGATTAAAGTTGGACAAGAAACAATCTGTGTTTGTTGATACAGATGCAAACCATCTATATATTGACACGGCTAATTGTAATGATATTTGTTTTTGTGCACACGGCAGGAGACAGACTGCTGGAGGTTGATGGGACCAACCTGAGGGGAGTGACTCACCAACAGGCTGTCGAGTGTCTAAAAAGGACTGGGGAGGTATTCACAAACAAAAATATGCACACAAGTAAAAAATGTAAACATGATGATGTTCTTAATTGGTTATGTTTTCCAGGAAAGAGGAGCTTCAGTTCACTTGTTTATGTTATGAATCGTTTCAGAGATGAAACTGTCAAATTTTCTGACTGATTTTCAATGTAAGGCTTTGACTTTCAATTCCAATTTTTGCTTCTCCTGATTCTTCAAACTCTAAAACAGTAACTTCCATGTGTCTTCCCCTAAAAAGTAGATTATTACCTTTGAAAGGATGCTAGCATGTTCAAATCCAGAATATTCCCTGAAAGACAGAAGTTTGAGGCTTAAATAGATAATTAATCTTCCTTAAGACTGCAAAGCATTACAATGCTTATTTTTTTTAAACCACGACACTGGCTTCAGAGTTTTTAACTCCCCAAGTGACTCTTCAAATATTTGGCTGATGATGGCAGAAAATTTTTAGAGGAGCCCAGTTTTTAATTGGATTAATTAAACTTCTACAACAGAATGACATTAAGTAGCTTCTTTTCATTTATTTTATAGTTCCAAAACTATTCATGCTGATCTATGCAGATGTATTTCCATTCCACTGAGAAATTTGTCTCAAATCGGAAAGTAGAACAAGGCCCTTCAAAAGACAATAAAACAAATGCAAAATGACTACCATTTAATAAAGGATTTTTTTTATAAAAAAAAAAAATGTCACATCAGAAACTCTTTCCCAATTGTTGCTGCAAATATTTCTAATGGCGTAACAGTATTCCAATCTGTAATTGCCGATTAGTTTACTGCATCTTTCCACTGGTATTTTCACACAGTTTCTGAGGTTGGAAGGAGTCATGCCAACATAATCTTTAGCTCCCTCTTCAGATTTTACAAAACATTGATATTACTTTCAGCCAGAAGAAACATGTTGGCTAAATTAATTTTTTTAAGCTTGCTTTATGTATATTTATTAATATTAATAAATATTGAAATTGCCACAGTTTTCTCCAGTTAGTCATTGCAAAAGTGTTTCTGTTATCGGTTTCACAAGGATCAAACAACTTTAGTGTCAGACTTTTGTTTTAAAGATTGTACTAATTACCTACTGTTTGTGCTTAGATTGATTGTTTTCTGGTGCATTTTAAAGACATGAAGAGGTTTATAGGTGTCAAACTGTTCCTTGAAGGTGGTGAACCTGCTGCTGGAAAGGGAGTCTACCGCTGTCTTGGAGCACAGACCTGACTCCCCCTGCTTCCCCTTGATTCACAGTCCATCATACACTCAGTCGACCCCCAGGACAGAGATCTCCATGGAAACAACCTTGAGTGGTCGAGCCAAGGACTACAGCTTTGTGACGGATGGTGAGAGGAAAGAGAAAGGGGCAAATGCACCGTCTCAGATGAAAAAAAAAAAAATTTACACACATACACACACACCGGGACCAGGGGTGACTGTGACTCATCTGACAGCTACATTGTGCAAGTTGTCAGAGGCATCCAGAACTGATGCTGCCTCAGTCCCTTGAGATTGCATGCACTGAAACCTTGAAGCTGCCCATTTCCTGTCTGAGTCTGGGTAAAGGAACAGTTCACTGTCTGTATAAACCCTCAGTTTTCTTAGTTGGAATATTAAAAGAAAATGTGCAAAATATACACTTAAAAATTTACAGATAGACTGTTTCAAATCACACATTCTTTACTCTGTTATGTCTTCTTTCTTTCACAGAAAATACCCATGAAGTGTTTCTGAAAAAGAGTTTGTCTGGTCTTGGCTTCAGCTTCTACATCTCACAGCTGCGCTCGGGAGCAGACCGTGGTAGCGTGGTTCGCATCAAGCGCCTGTTCCCAGGTCAGCCAGCTCAAGAAAGCGGCCAGCTGCGAGAGGGGGACATCATTTTATCTGTCAACGGAGAACACGTGAAAGATCTCTCCTACCAGGTTGAGTTTCCACTTTTAAAAAATTGACATGGCTATAGCGTTCATGGTTTATAAATGTAATACATCAATGAACTTGTTGCATAATAGCGGTGTTTTCTCTGGCTTCAATAATATGTTATTAGTGAGATCAATGGCCCTGTTCTCTGTACACCCTGGTGACAGATTCAACTATTTGTTAATCTATTAACAATGACAATCAGGTTAGTTGTGTCACAGTATGTATGCCCTTATGTTTTTTTGATAACCTTAATTTAAAAAAAAAAAAGAAATGGATATAACACCAAACTCCAAATCATTTATTTTGATTTTAGGAAGTTAATGCTGGAAGTGTGAAAGGCAAGATCAGTTTTGAAATCGTGTCATAGATACTTTGTTAAATTTAGGTGTGGACTTTGACTGGACCATTTTATAACTAGGCTTGCAGCTTCTAGTATAGAGTCTGATTTGTTTTGAATTTTAATGAGGGGATGAACACAAATGCACACCACACTGTTCACTTAAAATCACAGTAAACTTGGTCTAAGGATATACAGAACAAATTAGCGAGATTACATTTTTCATATTTATATGATTAATTGGGTTTTATGTCTGACTGATTTAGTTCTCCCTTAAGGTTTTTTTTTTTTGGACCATCACCATTTTCTTCTTCATTCCAGAGAGTTTTGTTCCTGCTGCGAGGAGCCCCATCTGAAGTCCACCTGGTGATCTGTCGGCCCCTTCCTGGAGTACTTTATGAAGTAGATGACAACACACTGGTAATATAAAAGTTCAAATATCACACCTAAAAAAAGCTGCAACGCATAAAGTAATTTATAGCAATGGTTCAACTATTTGTCCAACCCTGTAGAGTCCTGCCCCTATACGTGGTATTCGATCCAGATCTCTTGACATCCGGCTCGGAGAGGACTACAGCCAGCTCCTTAAATCTCCAAGTGATGCCAACATACATGAGCAGCTGCTGCTCCCCAACCAGGAAGAGGGTCTGACCAACAGCACAGAGAAAATCCCAGATCCTCCCACAACTTTACCACCTTCAGAAAGTGAAATGAGCCTGGAGAATGATATGGAGCAGGACTTCCCTCCTCCCCCGTCTCCTCCTCGATCACCTCCCTCCCCGACATCACCCACATCTCCTCCATCACCAGTTTCACCACTATCACCCACCTCACCTTCTTCACCTCTGCCCGCCTCGCCACCAATTCCACAAGAGCCACAACCAGCTGCTGGGAAACAGGAAGAACAGGAGGAAGGAGAAGCTGCGAGGATGAAAACGGAAGAAGAAGAAGAGGAAGCTTCAGCGACACTGAGCTCAGCTTTGATGCTTATGGATGTTTATGCAAAAACTGCCTCTAGGCCTGTTTATACCAGGTACCCTTACAGTTTACCTGGCTCAGCTTACAATTAATGTTTTTTATATTGCTCCCATTTTGCTTTTGGTACTAAATAAAAAAGTTTGCCATTTCATATCTCAGAACAATGGCGGTTTCTGAGGGGGGCGCTCATGCCCCCCATATGTGTCTTTTCACTTTATGTATATTAATTAAAAAACAAATAATAGAGATTTTTTAAAACTAAATTACACTTGTGTTTGTGAATTTACAGTGGGGTCAGAGAGGAGGCAGATGGAAGTGTGACCTATTGTCTTATGGGAAATGGACTGACCATCATGGCCGACGAAGAGTACTTGACCATCAGCTCCACCTTAGAGCCTACCCACAGCATTCCCTCCCACACTATACCATCGACCATCGAAACCCCCGAATCTCAAACTCAGAACAGCTTTCAGACTCCAAACTTTTCCCCTCATGTCCCCACCACTCCCAACATCGCACCACTTAACTTCTCATCCGACACGCCGACCACTTGTCCTCTCGTTTACCCATCCCAGCCGCTCACAACACAGCCTCCGAAAACAAAGCATCACCCGATCCAACAGGCCCTTCTTCCCAGCCACTTCAAAGCAACATCCAAGAACATTCGGCCTACGGTGCCTCCCCCACAGCCTCCGCCCATAACGCCAATCACGGCCCAGATTATCTCCTCAGTGCCTCCCTGCGCAGGAGCGCCCACCCCAACACTGCCTTCCACAGTCCTGACCTGTTCTGCCCAGATCCAACCCCAGCTAAGAGAAGAACCAGAGAGGAAAGGAAGGGAATACAAGGATGATTTTGATGAAGAACTGGATGAAGAGGAGGAAGAGAGTCGGAGGAAGGCAAGAAACTGCCATTCAGTTCTCAAAATTTCAGTGTTAAAGATAAAATCAATAACACATTTGATAGAGATTATATAAAAGCATAACATGAGACATAATGTGTGAAAAATTCAATCTCCTCTGTCTTCTCCTTGTGGTCCTACATTCATCTGCAATAATAGTCTGCTGCTAGTCAGAAACAACCAATCAGAACCAGCAGGAGGGTCTTAGCACTGTCAATCATGCTATATATGAGTTCCAGTTGTAGTAATGGTGGAAAAATAACTTACCATTACAGGACAAAATGATCATCCGCTGTCACAGGAGGTCATGCTAGATAGCTTGCGCGTTCATGACAGGTTCGGATGTGGGAAAGGAGCTGAAGAGTTCCTTTTTCTTGGTCTTCTGATTCCCACTTTAAGAAGTGATTTGATCAGGACCAGATGCCTAAATACATTGAGATGCTGCAATTTAATTGCCTGATCTTTTGAAAATTATGTTCAACAAGTAATTTACCTAAAAAGTGGCTAGTGGGTGTACAAATAATGTGTTGGTGTAAAACGCAGTTGTAAAAATTGATGTTTCTGAATAAGGTGTTTATCACCAATCTTTCTACATTTTAGGGCATGATTAAAGAGTTTGAGCTCACAGTGGTCTTGACCAAGTCCAGGAGTGGAAGCTTTGGGTTCACCATCACTCGTAGCAAGATTGATAATTGCTACTACATACAGGAAATATTGGACAACCCCGCCAAGGCAGATGGACGACTCAGGGCCGGGGACAGGCTCATCACGGTACGCTCCGAAGCACACGTATGCACATTTAAAGACTCTTTCTAGGAATGAGATGTGTGCCGTGACTTTTCTTTCAGGTAAATGGGCACGATGTCACCTGTGTGGCAGATGATGTTGCCATGACTGTACTCAGGTCATCACCAAGAAGGCTGAATATGACCCTTGGCAGAGCGGTCAGCAACCTGGTAGCTCCGCCTCCCTGCAACAGCTTGCCTGATGTCGTACTCCACAAGACCCCTTCAGGACAGCTGGGTGGGAGCCCATACAATAAATGTTAGTTTCTTAGACACACCAGTTTAATCAGTCAGTGGTATTTGAATCTATGTGTGCTTGTATCCTTCCTAGGAATAAAGCTGACAGGTGGCATTGGCAGCAAATGGCAGGGCATCTACTGCTTGGAGGTGGTGCCAGGCTCCCCAGCCAGTGAGGAGGGCAGCGTCAAGCCCAATGACAAGATCCTGTACATCTGTGGCAGGTGCACCCTGGGAATGACTTTAGAGGATGCAGTCAAAGCCTGCGAGATCGCCCCTCGTAAGGTCAAACTCAAAATTATTCGGTATGTGTTCATCTTAGGCTAAAAACAGAGACATCGTCCCATGCCAGCATTTATATTTTTTAATTAATATTTGGCTTTTTTGATTTCTGGGGCACAGGGAAGACCAACCAGTTACTCCCAAAGCTAAGTGGAATGGTGAGTTAAATATCTTAAAAGTTAATGACAGGACATATTGTGTGTCATGCATCATATGCACTGAAGGACTGCTTAGAAACCAGATATGTTTGTGTTGAGCCGAGAGGTGACTATTTGAGTTCAATCATTACCAGATAAGTGTTCCTTAAAGCAAAAATATTGGCTTGTCTATGCATGCTGTGCTCCTGTTGTGTCTGCAAAGACAGTAGCTTTTGTATATTGAAATGGTTCTTTTCAGTAATAGGTTTGTTTGACTGGAAAAAGGACAAGAAGTTCTCTGCTCGTGTAGCGCTTTCGGTTCTACTTATTCAAGTAAAGAATTCAACTTAGATGAACTGCATATGTCTGACCCGTAAATGATGAGACTTCATGAAGTGAACAAGTATTTATTTACCAACCTTCACAATGAAAGTTAAAGTAGACCACATGTGAAAACACACCACCATACTAAACATGGTCCCCAGCAGACCTTATGTCTGACTGAATGAGCAGAACAAAAAAATAACATGTATTGCCCTTTTGCAGGAAAATACAAATAAAAAAAAACTACGCCAGGCTGTGTCAACCACCTGGTTTATGTATAGGGACTTTCCCTGTCTTTTAAAGACATATGGAGTTCGAGCTTAGATGATTTTGAACAGTCCCGAACACATAAAAGTCCTTAAGACTTACCAAAATACACTCAAAACAAATGACAGTTTTTAATTAGTGGGCCCACCATAAAATAAAACAAAAGAAAGCCGGCATTAAAGTCAAAACCCCCCGTTGCAGGCCTGATGTTGACTCACCACTGGTCCTCAATCCACGGTGACAAGTTTATATGCGGTCCTAACGACTCATCTTTCCAGATAACAGTCATCTAATCCAAGCTTTTCTCGGCGGAAAGCGTAGCCATGTCCAACCAGCGGGTCCAGCGCAGGCGTAGCCGGTCTCTCTCTCTCCACAGGCTCCTGTGCAGACCTCCAACATCCAGCTCACCGCCCGCTTCTTCCTCGGTCCGTCAGATGTCCATTGGCGCTAATAATGCACAGCAAAGTTGCACCTTTTAGCCAATTCTTTGTCCTCAAAACGGCTCACCAAAGTTCCAGCGCTCTCCACCGGGTCTCCTCGTCGTCTCTCCCGCTTCTCTCCCGATTCTCCTCTAAGTCCCGCCCCTCAGTCAATCAAAATTCAGGAAAAATGTAATCACCCAATAGCAACTGACCTTAGGCAGACCACCAAAAGAGAACGTATACACAGCACGCTAGGCTTTCACACCTCGTGTTGAGCTGTACTTTACATACAAACTACACAATACTGTTCGTTCTTAAAGTGACAGAACACATTTTAACAGACCTTTTAACTTCAACTGTTTATTTTCTTTTTAATGAACTCTTGCCCATTTTAAACTCCTACCAAAAGATTTGGACATTATTATATCTTATATTAAGATATAAAGTTGCAACATTAACTTTGTTATTTTTCAAAACAACAATAACACATATATGTATTTCTGGGAACCCAGGGGGTTACACTCGTTTTGAGGAAACTGTCTCGTCTGAGAGAGAGTTTGCTGTTGAAGATAGTAAGTTATTTTTTTTCCTTTCCCTCATTTAATTCTCCATTTATCTCCTCCAAACCATCGATGAGCATTTTCTGTTCATATTACGATTTCCTGTCAGGTTTCAGCTCATTGTCCCACCATCAGTAAGAAGCTGAGCTCGGTGCTAACAGATACCTCTCTCTGCTGCTTTGTGTGCGTGTGTGTGTGTGTGCGTGTGAGCTCTGAATGCTGACAGACAGATCCTGGGCTCACACAGTGGAATTAATAATTAGCCAGCCCTCCACTAGAGTATTAGACTGCAAAGCCAATGGCATCACACACACAGCTACACACGCGTACACACACTAGGACCCATGCAAGCAGTGGTCTGCTGGACAGATAGCTCAGTTGCCCGGTGACAGAACATAGAACGGTAAACGACAGTGCAGAGGGTCGATCTGAAAAGATCAGCCTTGTTGATCTGTCGCAGAGAGGACGCATCCTTCAACACTTCTTTTTGAAAATGGCTGAGGAGGTGGGAGGTTTGTGTGTTGTTTGTTTTCAAGGGCTTCATAGACGAGAGCAGGAGGCCCAACGCAAGGGACCAACCAGACTCCCAGTCTTTTTAGATCGTCTTTATAGTGGTCTTATCATACCATCAGAATGTTTTCTGATTTGGTTAGTTTTGTGTTACTTCATCCATTACTTTTTGCCTTTCAGCTGAAGCTGTGCGTAGGACTGCAGAGAGGTTGAGATGTCGCTCTCTCACCCAAGGACAGGATGTAAGTTTCTGGAGTATTGTTTGTCTTTCTCTAATTGTTAGTTGTTGCTGGTGTATCTGTCTTTCTGCTCCTTGAATATTTTTACCTCATCTTTCAAAGAATTTATAACAAACTATTTATCATTTGTCAGCCTGAAAGAGGATTTTCGGGGGAGGATTTATCCGTTTTGTTTAAGATCAGGCTTCTTTCCAGTCCCGTACGTCACTAAGGTCAATAAAATCAATTTCATGTAACTCTGTGGAAAGTGAAGTAAGAGAGCAGACTACATTTATCCAGTATTATACTTGCTCACCAGTGAGGTTCAGGACTGTTCACTGTCTCCCTTCCTTTTTAACTACAATAAGAAACCTGCTTTAATATTCTGACCACAAGTCATCTAAGTCACTCAGAGAGACTCATTGAGTATCTTTTAACAACATCTTACTGCAGACATAAAGCCACAGTCTAAAGAGATTTGCACTGGAATATCTTGACTGAAATGAGCATGTCTATATTTTTAATATGACTTGATCGGGTTGACAATTTAGCACATGACATATTTCCAATTAACAATATCCAGACATAGCCTCTTTCAAATCATAGCTCTGCAATAATCATGTAACTATGAGCCACCCCCTAGTTATGGATCACTTACACATCATACCAGGCTTATAATGAGATTATGTTACCGGCCACGTGTAAGATGTAAGATATGTCAGGGATTTTCCCTCTATCTGGCTCCATTTGCAAATGCATTTGCTGCTTTAAAAACAATCAGTGTTCGAAGTCGTTTTGTCGGCAAAAAATCTGCATATTATTCTGGCATATTGTGTCTTTACTTTTATCATTTGAACGCCATCACCCTTGTTGCATAGTCTTGAATTACAGTTCACAGGTTTATTATTGCCTTCCATTGTATAAACTGGGTGTCATCTTGGTGGGTGGACCTTAAACCCTCCATTTCATGTCAGGTCCTTTTAAGTTATTGTGAACAACAAATGATCTGAAAGGGCCTTTAAATTCTAAGTGGAAAAACTTATATTCAATCAACTGAATAATGTGCATAAACAATAAGGTTTTACACAAGAAAAAACGATACGACTTTAAAAGAGGGACACAGAAAATTCAATCTTGTGGTCAACGTAATCACAGGCAGTTTGCAGACACTTTTAAAAGATGAATTTTGTTAGGGTCTCTTTATTGCAAAGTATTTTCATCTTGAGAATTTTTGTTAGCACATGCCTTGATGTATGAAGTTTTGTAGACTTATAATGCATGTTAAAAAGTATTTATTTCATCAATTTTGCTCTTCAGAGTTGCATCATGCAAGTTGAGTTCAAGAAACCCGATGGTGGAGGCCTCGGCTTCGCATTGGTCGGTGGAGCTAATGGCAGCATGCTCCGAGTTAGAGAAATCTGCTCAGGTGGAGTAGCTGAGCAAGACGGCCGGCTGAAAGTTGGGGACGTTCTTTTAGAGGTGACAAACCATCAAGCAGAATCGCCGTTTAGTTTTCTCCTTTGTGCTTTCTGATTATCGCTTTTTTACGGCCAGGTGAACGGTGTGATTGTGTCCGGCCTGAGCCACAGTAAAGTGGTGGATATCCTGCGGAAAGCTGAGGGGACAGTGCAGCTCACTATCTGCAGGGACATCCTGCCCCTAACCTACTCTGAGTCACCTACTCCGCCAAACATGTCTGCTCACACTGAGGCTATTTTAGCAGAGCAGCCGGCTCATATGTCCAACTCTGATGTCTGCTCAGCTCCTGAAAGCCTGCAGGATAGGCAAGCTGAGCGCCTCGTTGGTATGATGTCCAGCATCTCTCTTTCCCTTTATCAGTTTGATTAAATAAGATTCGTAAATGTTGCATTTCAAGTTCCCTCCACTTTTACTGTAAATATGTGGACGCCTTAAATTAGTCTTTCACTGAATTACATGTATTCAGTAAGAAATATTTCCATTAATATCACTGTGTCACTTTTAATGGCTTTATTTCTACTGTCTGTTAAAAAAAATTTATTTATACTTTATTTTTTGATTTAGTAGTGTGTTCAGGAATTTTTCAATTATTAATCACTACATGTTCTCCCTGGATGTTATATAGCAAAGCTGCATCCCAGTTCTCTCCCATTCATTGGATCTTCCAGGTGGATAACAATGCTGAACACATGTCCTAATCAACTAACAAATGGTCTTAAACAGAAACCATCACAGTCCACAGACTTCACCACTATCGGAAATGTGTGGTTTGAAGAGAAATGTGCCTCAGAAAGGACCGTGGACTGTGGAAGGTCAAGAGAGATTGTGCAAAGAGGAACACTTAAAAATCTTTCTTTCTATGTGATCCCACTTTATGAAATATTGTAGGTTATTTCCCAGCTGAATAAATGTGCTAAAAGTTTCAACTTTTCTAAATTTTGAAAGCACAAAAAATGTATTTATTAAAACTTTTAGGCAAGGCAGGTTTATTTACACAACACGATTCACACTCAGGGTAATTCAGACTGCTTCACAGCAAAAACAAAGGAATAGAGATTTCCAATAATTGTGGAGGGTGCTGTTGAACCTTGATAAAGTGTTATCTTGAGTAATATTGACAGCTGAAACTATATATTTTCAGATGCCTCTTTAGAGCCTGTGGTTAATGAAACTGAAGTTATCCTCACATCACCGCCTCCTCCGCCTCACAGAGTTACTGTTATGAGGGATGAGACTTCAGTTCAGGAGGTAACACCGATATCAACACAAATGGCCAAATCCTAAATTCATAATTTAACTTAACTGTCTGTTTAAAATAGTTAATTTTCCATTCCTCTTTACTAACATCCACTAACATCTTCCTCCTCCTGTGTGTTGCTTCCTCGCGCTGCTTGTCTGTGGGACAGGAGAGTTGTAACAACACCCCCTCTCATCAAGCTTGCTGCCCATCCCTCAATGTCACTGAAATGTTGCATGGAGCGTCTGACAGGTATCGACAGCTCCAACTTGTCCTTTGTCCTTGTATGTCGTCTCTGTCGTCCTTCTCTCCACCTTCTTAAGCTTCCTGTTCTTGTTCTGTTTGCTGGAGTTCCACTTCTAACCACACGGGGACAGCAGAGAGCAACAAATAATGCTGGCCATTATCCTGAGCGAGACCAAACCAGAATAGTTTTCAATAGGTTTATTGGACCGACTTTTTTCAGGAAAAACACAGTATGCTGACATTTATGGAAGAGCTGAAAAGCGTTTTCGAAAAATTATGTAACTGAATTATATATTTGAATCTGGGACAAAAGAAAATAATTAGAATTAAATGTTTTTTCAGTTCGGTTTATTTATAAACAGCAAAAGCCATCTCAACATATTCTAAGATAAACTGGTCATTTGATAAAATGAAATAAAATCTTTCTAAATCTACACAGGAAAGATTTGGCGACCTTTTGATCAATGTGAATTGATTATTACAAAAAGAAGAAAAGTACAGAAACACCTGATTTGTCATCAGTGTTTTCTTTGTTTGATGAAAGGACTTTCTGAAGTCTGAGGTCTGAATTCACAGGGAAATCTGCTGTGATGATGTAGTAAATGTAAAACATACATAAAGCAAATCATAATTGATTACTGATTTAAATCTAATTAAAATAGCTGTTTTGACAAATCTCATATTACAAATTAAATAATTATGAAGTTTTTCACATCTTGTCACATTGCAACCACAAATTTTAATACGATGTAGAATGATTTTTGAGGATAAACTTATTCAATGTAGAAAACAATTGTGTTGTTGAAAACAAAGGAAACATGGTTTCAGAATTTCTTACAAATAAAAATCTAAAAAGTGTTGTTTAATTAACCTAATTGAGATTCAGTTCAGCCGCTAACATCCTTTACAAGTAATAAAACTGCTAAATTGACTCAATCTGTGTGTAATTAAAGCTCAGTACTAATCTGTTCTGTGAAGGCCTCAGAGGTTTGTTAGTGAATCTCAGTGAGCAAATAACACTGTAAAGATCGGGGAGCTCAGCAGACCAGTCAGGTTGCGGGGAAGTTCGAAGCACAGTTGGTGTTTGAACATCTCACATGTGATCAATCTGTTATCCAAAAACAGATGGATCCAAAAACAGTACATTTATCAAGACATAGTCTGAACTGACGACAGGCCAGTAGAGAGTATTAATCTAACAAGCAGCCAAGACACATATGGAAAGTTCAAGAAGTATGAATACTTTTGGAAATAGCCATGTATTCTGTTGTAGAAAAAGGGAAAACTTTTGGCAAAGGAAGAAACTAAATGTTCCTGCTATATAAAAACATTCAAATGTATTTTTTTAGTACGATCAAACATTTTTAATTTTAATTATTCATTAAATGACTTGAGTTTCATTAAATAATTATTATTTTTACATGTTATGTAACTCTTATACAACTGTTATATGTTATATAATATTTATATTTTTAAACTCCAGAAAACACTTTAATGTTAAAAACCTAGCATGCCCTATGCTTGATGTGAACAGTGGTTCTGTGAAGAAGCTTTTACTTGTTTCATTTTAGTCCACTCTGTAAGAAAACAAGTTTGTGGCCTAATTTCCTCCCCACCTGCTCATCTAGGAGACAAATTGTGACCAAACTGTTGGACCAGTCTTGCAAGGATATTCGGAAAACCCAATCAGATGGTTGGAGCAGCGACGAAGATGATGACGTATTTGACGCAGCTTGTCAGGAGGTTTCCTCACCACAAACAGGTGCCTAAGCTATCCTTCATTCTTTTCTACAATTTTTAATTTATCGTGCACATTATGTTTCATGAGTATTAAAAGAAAATCCTTGCTCTGCTCCTCAGGTCCGCCTTTGGTGTCACAGGAGGAACTGGCAAGTCTAACACTGATTACTCCTGCCAAGACCAGCCAGTA
Organism: Girardinus metallicus; assembly: GCA_903067095.1. Taxonomy (NCBI): domain Eukaryota; kingdom Metazoa; phylum Chordata; class Actinopteri; order Cyprinodontiformes; family Poeciliidae; genus Girardinus; species Girardinus metallicus. The sequence continues at coordinate 30,042 of CAEGAE010058096.1, forward strand.
CTCAGGCTCCAGAGTCAAAGCTCTCATAAAAATCCTGCAGCATCAACTGGACCAGCAGGAACTGGTCAAAGAGTTTCTGGTGTGCTTTTATATAAAAACATTTCAAAGCATGGCAGTATGTAGCAAACAAGCTCAAGAACATATTTGGACTTCTTTTATATGCAGTTGTCTTATTTGTTTTTTTGTATTTTTCGCGTGCCGGTAACTTCAGGCTCTGGAGCATTTGAAACCTTCGGACAACTGCTTGGTTGGAAAAGCTCCTGAGAACAGAGACAAGAATCGCTACAGAGACATCTTACCCTGTAAGACGACTTTGTTTGCTTTAGATGACACTGTTAATGTTATTATTGTTCACAAATTATATGATATCTACTGAGTCTTTTTTTAGAAGCCTTTTAACAGACAAGGTGGACATGCTGTATTGGGTAAATTTATTTACCCTTTGTATAGACGTGTCAAAAAACTTTAAAATGATTTTTTTTTGGTTGGTCTCATAATTTCACAACATTCATTCAGTATGGAGAATAGAATAAAAACATTAGGCTGCTGTAGTGATAGATTAAGTAATAATACTACAGTGCACTTTTCTCATAGCTGGATGAACATGTAATGAAGACCATTCCTGTAATTATACAGATTTATGTCTTTAGTAAATTAAGAAGGACATTGTTTTAGAAAAAACACAATCATATAAAATTTTACTCTAAGTATATGCAGCAAAATAATTAAAGGAAATAATTTCTCTTATGTTATTGAATGTTAATATCCAAAAACTTAGCCTCAGATGGTTATCTAGGGAAGCCTAGCTACCAAACACATGGATGTGCTTGAGACCTGTCCAGAAGGTTTTTCTTCTCACACTCTGACTGTGTGTGGGGGTGTGAGGGGTCAACACTGAGATGAATGAGTGTGATAAAAGGAGAAGTGACTCCCAGTGGAATTAAAACTTCCACAACTTGCCATATGCCTGTTAACTGGTTAAGAAAATAGAAATTTACTGTTTTAGTTTCCGGCTTGGAGGTATTTTTTCAAAAGAGACAAATTTCCAGTTTTTACTGTTTTCACGACCACACAAGCAGGATGTGCAGGGCTGTCTGAGTTAACATTCCCAACCTTCATGGGTCCATGACCAGTCCCATCATGAAGAGCTTATATCACAGCATTTGGATACTCAGTGTTGAGATAGTAGAGCAATGTTGATGGATGTAGCATTTTTTATATTAATTATGGGTACAAAGCCACTGATGCAAAGCTGTGCAGCTATGTTAGCAAAGCATGGAGCCCTTTTGTAATCGCTTGTTTTATTTAACTTCCCCAATAATTCTCATACAGGAGTTTAAACTATGAAAAAAACCTCAGACAAAAACAATTTACTACCACCCACTAATAGGTGTTGCTTTGGCAACATATTTTGGCAAATAGATAAATAGTAAATCACACTGACAAAACAAAAGCTGAATCATTAGATCATCACCTTTCAGACAAGCCATGTCTATGTCTTATTGTTGTCTTATTTTTTTGTTTGTTTGTTTGTATGCTTTCTGTCAAAAATTGTTCACATGTTTTCTGGAAATTAATCAGAGGCTACTTACAGAGACAGGTACATGCTAAACACATTGTTATGCTAAAAACAAAAAGTTAATAACTTTCACAAAATGTTTTTCAGGTGAAAGCAAATTTTAGTCTGTGAGTAACTTTAAGCTTGTGAAGAGTGCTTGAAATACTTTTCTTTCATTTACCTTGTTCTGTGTGAACCAGATCTCAAATTCACAATGTCCTGAGTCTAAAAAGCTACTGTAAAATTCAGATTGCTGTATCTACATTGTTCAGCAGCAATGTTTGCCAAGATGACGGTTTGGGACAGAAGGTGGATCAAAATTGATGACTCTTTTCATAACTGCTCACAGTTCTAGTTTAATTCATGTTTATATTTGAACAATCAGCAGATGTATTGTCTCTACATCTGCAGATGATAAGACACGAGTAGCCATCGGAGAGAACCAGGAGTATATCAATGCCAGCTACATCCGCATACAGATCGGAGCAGATGAGTTCTTCTACATCTCCTGCCAGGGCCCTCTGCCTTCCACAGTTCAGGCCTTTTGGCAAATGGTCTGGGAAAACAAATCTGACATCATCGCCATGATGACACAGGAAGTAGAAAGAGGACGGATCAAATGTCACAAGTATTGGCCAGAGAAGCAGAACACACTTTTGACCACTGACAGGTACCAGTTGCACCTTGAGAATCAACAGTTCCTGGAATACTTCCACATAAAGGTCATCCGCATGGTGGAAATGGAGGTGAGAAAGGAGCCAAGTACTGATTGATTTCAGTGATGAATTTCAAGGTAAGGAGACTGAACTTTGTGTCATTTCAGACTGGTGAGACGCACTTTGTTCACCACCTGAAGTTCACACACTGGCCGGACCACGGCGTGCCACAGAGCTCTGAGCAGCTGGTTCGATTCATTCGCTACATGAGAGCGGTGCACCACAGGGGGCCGATCACCGTTCACTGCAGCGCTGGCATCGGACGGACAGGAGTTCTCATCTGCACCGACATTATCCTCCATCTCATTGAGAATGACCTGCCTGTAAGTGAAGGCCAGTTCTTATAATCAGGAATGTCCAGATCAGAATTTTAATAATAGGAAATCCCTGAAAACATATTGGCACTTATATCTTCTTACATGATCATTCTTAAATCTGAGTCATCCGAACTCTGAAACGGATGGTCAAAACTTTACAAAACACAGAAATTGGTCACACACCACTGACTGGTGCTTGATTGGGTTTTGCAGTCTAGTAGACCTCCCCTTCAGATCATTTATAGAGCATTTTAGAAGTGGAAAATTAATCAAATGATTTTCATCTAATATTTAATGTTTATTTAGTGTTTATAATCTTATAGACACAGTTCAAATCTCTGCTTGAGTTGTTCATAACAGTTTGCTACTCTGTTTCTAGATTAATGTAAGCGATATTGTAAAAGAGATGAGGCTACAGCGCCATGGGATGATTCAAACCAAGGTTGGTGACAACGGAGGGATAACGGATAAAAGTTTAAAGTTTATTATGCAGATATTATTATGCAGAGCTTGACATGGCCTTTGTTTCCCCCTTTTTTTTCCAGGAACAGTATCTTTTCTGCTACAAAGTCTGGTTGGAGGTTTTACAGGGAATTTTACAACTTCAAGGAAACCAGTGGCAACCAGAAAGTCCCAGAGACCACAAGATTGTTTGAATGTTTCCCCGTCATGCTCAGCAACATATACCTGTAAAGCAAAGGCTGTGGGTGATCAATCACAGCAGAATACTTTACAGGTGGTTCTTCTTCCTTTGGAGGTTGTTCCCTTTAGTTAGCTTTAAAATCTTGTTATGTAGTGTCAGTTTCGTTACAATGAAAACTTTCCTTTTCAATTCATTAGTTGTTTTTTTTCTGCATATGTCTTCACGGTGCTTTAATGATATCAGCTTATCAATTGCCTTCTGTTTTAAGTTAGATTTTCTTTTTGTTTGAATTCAGACAGCATGAAATCTCAACTTCTGGTAATCTTCAAATGCTCTATCTACCAGTAACGTCATCCAGGTTATAGACCTTCACACCTTTCTTTTACGCATTTGTTAAAAGTATGAAGCGACATGATTTTATTTAAGTGCATTTGTACCCCAGAAAAGGGTGTGTAAGCTGAAAAAAAAAAAAATCAATTATGTTTCACTTCATTGTGAAGGAGGAGATGAAAAGAATCAAGTGCCTTGGAGAGACACACCCCACTTGCTTTACGATAAACCCACACCACTTGTAAGTGACCAGGGGCAAAACGTGAGAAATTTAAAATAGCACCTGGTGGTGGTTAGAGTGAATGTAAAGTTTTCAGCCTGTTCTGGGTCTGAGATGAACATTTTGTCAATTCATTCTGGAGGAGGATTACATCTCATATTTCGGTTCGTAGCTTAACTTAAAAGCAGTGAGACGTTCACATGCCGCCTATTCTTAGCTTGTGTTTGTTTTGTTTTATACAGAAAACTGTGATGATGAATCACATTACCACCACTTGCATATTCTGATACAGATAAAGAATGATTATTCGTAACAAATGTTTCAGTGAATTCATAAAATTTTCAGATAATTTTTACTAAAATTTGGAAGTGTTACAAACAAGGTATCCAGATTTTTTTTTTTTTTTTTTGTAAAGTGTAAATTTCACTGTAATTTAAATGATTAGCCAGACTTGTTAGGTGATGACATCCTTTATCTGTATTCAACAGTTATTTTAATACAAACTCAGCCAAAAATGCAAAAAATATTATGAGGTTTACAAACTTTACATTTTGCCACTTTAGATGTTGTGCGGAGCAACACAACTTACACCTCCGAGTCAGAGATCAAAGACAATTCATGGCTGCTGGGTTGGACTTCAACCTCAGACATCTTTGCTTATGAGCTTTCATTCAGCTGCTAACCAACACACACCAGCTCTTTATTGCATGTAGACTCAAGAAGTACAGATGTGCTAGCCTGCAGTTTGACTGAATTACTTGAAAATGATCAAAATATGGAATGTAAAAAAATGCAACTCCTTCCGAAACGAAGGCACATTAAGAATGTCATTTTTCTTACCTTGAAAACATCTTCCAAAGTGTTTGGAGCATGCTGGAAAGTCACGTGGATCACTTTATTTTAGCCATGTGTGTGGCCATGCAGAGCAATCAACCTTTTCTGATGCACATGCAGTGCGTCGCCAAAGTATTCATTCCCTTTGATCTCGTTCACATTTTGTCAAATTAGAACCACGAATGTCATTGTGTTGCATTGGAATTTCATGTGATAGAGCAACACAAGTAGTGTATGATTGTGAAGTGGAACAATCTTTTGTTGCTTTGTTCTGGTCTAAATAAAATACAGAGAAATTTTGGAATTTTTTCACATTTTGTGAAAAAGCTCAAGGGGTGTGAAGACTTTCCCAACTTACTGCACAGCTAAGTTATGTGCAAGTTCTCTGTGAGATCCTGGTGGTATGTTTTCTGCCTCACATCTCGGATAAAATAAGCAGAAACACATTTTGCATTCATATGGGAAAGTGCATCTTGTACAGTCTAGCAAGTGCTTCTGCTAAGGCATTGTGAAATGTGATAATTAATTGCACAACTGCTTATTTATGCTAAATTAAAAATCTTGTTACACTACCAGCCACTATGTAACCAATAACTGAGAACAATGTAATACCTCTCTCTTTAATTAAAAGCTATTCTGAAATGTGTTTGTCTGTGCTATACCACCGTTTCCCTCGCTTCACTCCCAGCACACAACATAACTCAAGTGAAACAACTGAACAAGAGTAGCAAAGAGGATTTTCCCCAATGGCACACAGAGAACAGAGAGTCGGGGGCAGCCTTAAATCTAATTCCTCTACACCCCCTTTCTCCACATTTACTGCAGGGTACACTCCCTCTTGGGTTTTACTGCAAGGTAAATAAGCTAGTCTCACAGGGGCCTTTTGTGACAGCATGGAAACCCCTGGAAACACACTATATGCTCTGCACACATAAAGCTGATGCCGTTGAAGCCATAGAGCTGATTTACTTGCTAACTTCAACTCTCCTCTTTATGTCTGGTCCTGCGATCCTTGTGCACTACATGTACCAACACTTATTTTACACAAATACACAATCCCCCCAGTCACCCTGTTCTTTACTCTCCTTCATTCTGCCTCGTTATTGCTGTGAGTTATTGCTAGAGCAACAGCAGCTAAATATATTCAGGGGGTATTCCCGTTTCTGGATAAATCATTTAATCAAACAGTGGACTTCAAGTCACTGGAGAAATTAAGAATTATTGCCTTGAAAATATAGGAAGGGAGGATGATTACTTCAAATCATGTAATCTGAGCTTATCCTGTTCATTCTCACAATTTAGCAAAAACATTTTGTACAAGGGAGGAAGTTGTTGATAAAACCATTAACAGAAGACTCATCATTCACAGAGTGTGATTTAAAATCCAGAGAAACTTACACAAATGAGAGCATATGCTTTCAGTAAATCTCCTCCTTGCTCTCTGTGGGGATCATCATGTAACACACACTTCTGCAGGTTTTTTTTTTTTCTCTATTTGCTGATGAGGAAACAACACATGATTTGTGAGCTGCTGCAAAACTGGACACAAAATCCTACGTACCACTGTCCACTTTCACAACAGGATTAATTTAAGAAATATTTCTATAAGTTGATCAATTAAACATTGAAATTTCATGAAATTTTGAATTAATAATTAAATGCAATATAAATCACTGTTGAAACTGCTGTTATGCAGTAAGAAGGTCCTGGGTTCGAGTCCCTGGCTGGAGTCTTTCTGCGTGAAGTTTGCATGTTCTCTCTGTGCATGTTTGGGTTTTCTCTGGTTACTCTGGCTTCTTCCTACATTCCAAAAACATGCCGGCTTGGTCAGTTGGTTTCTCTAAAAATGTGTCTTGGGGTGTGTGTGTGTGTGGTTTTGTCTCTGTTTCCCTGCAATGGTCTGGCTGCTGTCCAGGATGTACCTTGCCTCTCGCCCAATGACTGCTGGAGATGGGCGCCAGCCCCTCCATGGATGGATGAATGGATGGATGAGCTTTAGGGATAAAGGGAAAGTGTGAAGTATAGTTTATATTTTAGTTTGTGAACTCATCTCTAGATGTTTTTCTTGAAGTCAACACATTTTTAAGATGATGGAAGGTGTGATACAGATCTACTTGGTTGGCAAACAGGGTGGAAGTCACAAATTCATTGAAAAGTAACACATTTTCCTCATTGTATATATTACATCACACTGTGGCCACTTGTTCTACAAGAAATTGGATACAAAGCTGTCTTTATATCCTCTTACACTGAGTTCAAGGTGTAGAATAAATGGGCACTAATGCATTTTTATATATCGCTGCTGGCCATGCTCTTTGTAAATCGACCCTTTAAGTAGGTTCCTCTGTTATGAGAGCTAGCTGACAACCAACACACACACACACACACACACCTGTTTTCTATCTCTGAAAAGAAGCAAACCCTTCATATGTGTAAAAGGATGCTGTTATAGTCGCATAAAGTTGTGTAAAGGTGTTTGCCAGGCTTATCTAAATCATAGATGTGATATGAATAATAATGTTCATCTACAAGTAGCTTGTTGAATTTTTCCTAATTATGTCACAAAGAAGAATTTGTTAATGTTAAAAAAGAAACAGCAAATAAATTCAACATGGATATTTTATAAAAGTTACGTTAGAGCCATTCTCTGTTATTTATGTTACAGAAGTGTCTGAAGTAAAAACCCAATATGCTTGGAATGAATAAAAATGAGAAATGTACTTTGTTGAACAATATGTGCAAATAACTTCTATTAATTTTTTTTTTGTTTATGTTTTCTGACCAACAAATTAGGCCAAAAAAATGCATTTTAAAGTTTTAACGTGTTTTTAGTGTAAATGGACTGATGTACATAGTGTTTTTAGTCAAAGTGATCACTCAAAGCACTTTACAGTGGAGTTACATTCACCCGATCACACTCACATATTCATTCAGCAATTGAATCAAATTGAAAAAAAAAGCTTAACCTGGTAGCATTATGCTAGCACTGCCACCAGTACAGGTACCTCTGCAGTCCTGGTTCAAATTCCCGATCACCAAATGTGTTGATATGAGTGGAACCACATCGTGAATAAATTACCACTGCTATTCCGGAGCTCTCCTCTTGGTCCACTGCATCCACAATAATAAACCAATGCAGCCTCACTAAGTATGGCTGAAATTCTTGGAGAGTTCAGGTACTTTCTCATAATTCTTAGGAAACCATCTGCCCTATTCAAACTCAGTAAAGACAATCCATTTTTTGGCTTTTGCTTGTTTTTTTTGTTTTTTTACATCATAGCAGAATCATGTGTAAAGGTACCCAAAGATTCATTTACAACACTTACGCATCTTAACCTCTCAACAAAACCCCACTTTGAGAAGAGTGTTAAACTCTTCCACAAGAGAGTCTGAAAGAAATGCTGGACTAATGTATTTTTGACAATTCCACTAAATGCATTATTCATCTGAATGTTTATGTCCTTCTTTGGCTAAATTAGAGATGGATCGTAGTATACAAGCTGAAGGACTTTGATTTAAAAGCATCCTAAGTCTTTGTGAAGGAGAATAATTATAAGATGATTGGGAAATGGAGGAAATGGTGCAACGTGGCTTGCTGACGTAAAAGCAGGGATCTTATTTTATATCTCACAGATGCCACAATAAGAGACAAAAGATGTTTTTATTTGCGTTATTTATTTGTCTTTTAGGTCAAAGGACTGAAACAATATGATGTTTTACTGCCATGGTTTGTGTGCTGCAACAACGAGAGGACCAAGACATTTAAGAGAATCTGCCTTTCCATGACCACAGATCCCCATAATTGACCTCCCCAAGCGGCGCGAGGAAATGAGTAACTGTCATCCAGCGAAAGCTTTCGGATTCGCCGTGTCTTAGTACGAGACAATGCAAATATGAATTCAATGAAAGAAATTAAAATTTGGTTAAATGGTATTTTACCCATGAAAGATACTTTTAAGCAGTTAAATTTCAGTCATATGAATAACATGTCTTGACGATAATTACAATGTGCTGCAACTGTGACCCCTCTGTGAGCTGAATGGTCTCACTGAGCAGCAAGGACGATGTTCTCTTTGTCAAACTCCCTCCTAAATCACAAGCCACATCAGAGCAAGGTTGATTAACACCTGCTTCCAATTAAGGGACTTTCTCATCAAGGTTTGGAAGATGGGAGGGAGAACAAAATGCCTCGCCACATTGAAGATGTTTCTAAATTAGAAACCTATTAAATCAGAGGAGCAGGCCCATGGCGGCGCAAGAGGCATCGTTTGTCTTCATTTGAGTGGGTCTTCTATGATCGTCTCCACAGGGGCGTCTAATTGAAAAAAGGCTCGAGAAATGCAATTGTTAGCAGCGATAATAATTTATTACTTTCAGCTTGTGGAGTCCTGAGAGTCATTTGTATTCATTAGTGTAAATTCAAATTATGTTTGCGATTAAAATGTGACTTTGACAGGCAGGGCAGTCTCAAACTAAGACAGGCACTGATGAGACCTTTGCTCCGGGTCACTGCTTCCCACATTCTCCTCTTGTTAAAGATAAGGTGAAGGAGCCTCGTTTTGCCTCCACGCCATCAATCTGTGTCTGATTCGGGTTGAGACATTAGCTTTGATGGTCCCCGTATAAGGGTGTGTTTATGCTCTGACCACTTTCGTGAGGAAATTAAACTACACTCTGAAAGACAGCGCACAGAAAAGCTGCTGCTACTGACAGCAGATTTATTCTAATCTCTCTCTTTTATTTGGCCAGGAGTTGTTTTAAGGTTGTTTGTCCATCCTGATTAATGGCTAAGCCTTTATCAGGGTGTCAGGCAGGGATTTCTTTGACATGCAGTCGGAGATGGTACTTAAGTAGGTCAGTATCAGTGTGATGAAGATCAGCCATGGCGGGTCACTGAATAGGATGCTCCTTTATTTGCCAGTCTGTCACAGAGGGCGAAGAAGCTGAGTGCTCATTTATTGAACACAGTAATTTACTCCAGTGCATAAAGTGAGCGACTTTATCAGACGCACACTGACCAGCACATTATCCCGGCCAGTTCTTTGGCGAGAAAAACCTGAAAAGGCAAACAAAGAGGATTCAGAGATCATTACAGTAACAACCTGACATGTATTTTGTTATGATTTAATGTGACAGATTAATGTAACACATGAAGTAATTGTGAAGTAAAACGTTAAGATGTGCGTTTTCAAATTTTTACAACACAAAATCTAAAATTTCTTACATGTACAGTTATTCAGGCATTTTCATTCTAACACGCCAAGTAAATTACATCGCTGGTCATAAACTCCCAGTAAAGTATATTAAAGTTTGGTGGCTGTAACACAACAAAGTCCAAAGAAGGTTCAAAGAGTGTGAACACTTTCCCAGGATACAATAAGGGGAGTAAAAAGAGTTTTTTGTTGGAAAGAAAAAGGCAAAAAACAAATAAGTATAATATCTGTTCATTTAATTTTTTTTCTGTAATTACTGAACCTAAACATATGAAACTATGCTATGGTCAAATAATGTTTTGTTTTTTCAGGCAGGGACATGAAAAGACAAAAACCAATGCAACAATTTATATGTGGAAAATCCCAGTTTCTTTCTGACCCAGCGCTGCACTCGACTCAGAGCAGATGCACACCATCTTACATCAATGGAGCTTTTCTCTTCAGTGGACGGGAAACCTCATACACACAGTGGGCAGGGACACTCACCACAAAGCAACTTGCTACATCCCCCTATGCTCCAGGACTCTGTAAATGTCAGACTGTGGAAGAGAGGGTTAGTTTTGGAGTGGTATGGTATTTTTTTTTTACCTTTTGTTAATGTGTCTCTCTTTCTCTCCCACACATCTGGATATCCACATACACACTGTGGATACTGGAAGCCAAACCTTGCATACTCCAAAATCCTAAAAAAATAGTTTTGGTGTTTTGTGAAATTATGTGTAATTGGTCCTGATTGATTTACAGGATAAACTCACATCAGTTGTAGTTGCTCCCTCCTGCACAATTTGTATAATCTACATTTAATGCTCACACAATTTAAAGGCTTTTAACTTCAATTACTCAGAGTCCCACAGATGATAACTTAAAAAAAAAATACCTACTGATAAATTTGATGGGAAAGACCAGATGTGGTTCACAAAGGAGCACAAGGTTACTAATCACACAGATTAATTATGTCAAACGCATGGATTGTAAAACTACCTTTCTGCTTCGATAAATAAATACTTTGCTTTGTATTTGAATTATATGTGGAATTTTTGACACCAGTTGCCATTTCAATTTAAAAAAAAGTCACCAAAATTCAAAAGTCAAGATGAATGTTTGCTGTGCTTGTTTTTCTTACATCCTAACGATGCCTGAAAGAAAGACAGAGGCTGGTGGTTGTAGAGGTGATGGTGGCCACAACAATGCCTGTCCCACTCCCTACTGTTTCATCAGTAGACTTAACTACTAATGGCCCCCTAATGTACAAATACCATTCTGTAGGCATTAGTCACACTTCTCCTTGGTCTTTGATGCACACACAAACATGTAACCACATACTAACACCAAGACACTCAGAGGAGAGACTCTATGAGACATTAGTCACAGTGGCAGCCCTGCCAATGATTGGAGAGCGGATGAGGGCCAAGGCCAGGGGTTGGGGGTCTATATTTTCCTGTGCAAACAATGCATGTCAAAGAGGCCCAGAGAGGCTTTCTTTTAAGATGGGAAGATGTTGTTTGGGGCACAAAGAGAAGGTAACAGTGAGTGAAGTGGTGAAGATTGAGATGTGTTTGAGGAGCAAGTTGTCATTAATACATCTGTGTATTCATGAGTTTATGGTTTGCATTTACCTGCCATTTATTCAGGGATATTTAATGGTGGAAGAGTCAGGATTACAGCTGTAGAAAGCACAGAATTATTTTTTTTTTTCGTTTTCTTATTTTCAGTTTTATTTAGATTTAAATATGTTCATTATCAAATAAAAAGTGGTTGGTAGAATTTTATCTAAAGCAATAGGTTTTTGTAAAAAAAAAAAAATTAAAAGTGAAAAATTACTGATCATTCATTTGTAAGGAAAACAATAAGAGTATGTTTATTTTTTTTATGTTGACTGTGGTAATTGTGTATTTGTATGGCATCAGGAGGACGGTTGAGAGCATGAGACCTCGCCCAAACTTCTCGACATTTTCCCACGCATGTCAAGTGAGCTATGAGCTGACAATCAAAAACATTTCAAGAAATTCATCATCCTCCTCTCTCCGCCCACACACTCGATCAATCAAATGTCTTTTGTAGCCATCTGGGCTACAGCTCTGTTTGTTAAAATGGAAGGAGGCCTTTAGAAATGGACACATTAAATTAGACCTCAAACCCATTTATCCACTGAAGAATCTGTAATATTTCCAAAATTGAAAAGGTCATATGATATGAATAATTTAGATGTCACTTTTTGAAAAGACTGCCACAGTTTTTTTCAGTGAGTGAGACTTATGGTGTAGGATATAGAGTTGTGTTACATAGGCTGAATCAACATTTCCTAAGTTTTTTACCTTTCATGAACAGCTTTTATTTATTATACAGCAAAATATACTCTGGTGAGGGGAGGGGCAGTATTATGACAAAAAAAGACCTGTATTTGTTTTCTCATTCTGATTTTATTTATTTATTTACTGCAAGTGTAATTCATGCACACTTATTCCAGTTTTGCAACTTGAATCTGATGGAAAACCTGTGACGGTAACAAGAAATTAGGGTGATGGCAGGAAGATGTTCCAGGCCCAGACATGTGCAATAATAAATATAGTCAACATAACAGAGTAGAATTGAGTTTTTATAAGTAGAGGTGATGGTGCTTTTTTGTTTTAAAACAGAGAAGTCTCTGCTTTTCTTTTTTTTTTTACTTTTTTATTATTTTCTATTGAATAAACATAATCCAAGGACAAACGTACAATAATTGGTCCAAATTTTGTGACTAAAAAGACAAGAAAATATTAAAATAAAAATAAAAAATCTATTGAATTTTGACTTTTCTTTCCTTTTGGCTTAACTAAAGTTGTCCAGTCATAATGAGGTGGAGGATATAAGCTGAAACATTTTTTTTTTTTTTTTTTTTTTACTAAAGGATGTTGACTTGAAAAGTTTAAGAAGCCCTGAAATACATGCAGAAACCCTGTTATTGGTATTAATATCCGTCTTCTTCAGAAAAGGTGTCGTTTGTGTTCAGTAAATATACCTGTATGTATCTGTGCTTGAATATCCAGGAACTTTTAGGACTTAAACAACCTCATAAGGGAGGTCTGCAGCAAGAGCACCGTAACAGGACATGCTTGGACATGATATATCAGATGGAGATATTCAAAGCCAGCAAGACATCTCAGAACAGAAACGATGAGTGCGTAAAGATATGACTTTGTACTTAATAATTTTATGAAGCCACCAATTAGCTGAACTGTTGGTGTTGCTGTTCTGAGCACTTAAATCCATATTGTACTTTCAGTTCTTTTGTTTATTCTGTGTTCTTCGGCTAGCTGTAAAACTGCTGGGCAATGGGGAACAGTTTCCCCAGTGTGAGAAATGTTTTCCACAGATTTAGATGTTACTGCTTTTTAACAGGTAAAGACCCAAAGGAGAACAGAGGGTGGAAATTTAAAGCCTATTTAATGAGTACAGGGAGGGGGAAAATACTGCAATTTGACTTTACATCATAACAGAAAGGTTGCCTTGAAATATTGCATGGAAACCACCAGAGTTAAAGTGGAACATAGAAAAAACTGTGTGCAGTTTTTTCTATGCAAAACTGCACACAGTGATGATGATACTACAGTGATCATTTCAGGTCATATATTCTTCTAAGACTAAGGATTAAATCAAGTGTTAGCATTGAAAAATCATATTATGGCAGTGAATGGTTTGTTGTCGTGGTTCATTTTTTACTGTGCGGTTTGGTTTTGGTTCATGTCTTGGGTTCGTTGGAGTTATCTTGTTTTCTTCCTCCACTCCACACTTCCTGCTCCTCATTTCTTCTCAGATCCTCAGCTTCATTTTTCCTCATCAGCTCTTCCAGTAGTTTTTCATCAGAATCACAACATTATTTGTTTGCTTGACCAAATTAATCCTGGTTGCTTTGAAGTCAATAAAACACTTTGCAGAAAATGTATTCTTTTCTTCAAGGTGGCAAAAGCAAGAATAAAGTTCCATATTTTTAAAACAGAAATGTGTGTTTGGTAGATATGCATGATACCAGTTGAAAGGTTGTTATTTTCAGAATTCCCAAACCAGGGCTGCAAGAACAGAAGGATTTTGTTACCAACCTGGGAGAGAGATCTAATTTTTCTACACTGTCAGAAAAAGCCCAGATCGGTTTAACTGTCAGTTACATTTTCTCTTACTTTTTTAAAAGTTAAACTTCTAAACTGTTTGATTTTTTAACCCTGTTAGTATCGCTACGATTATAACCTAATAATGTTATTACTTATTCTACATTCTGCTGCCAGCACTGATGAAGATTCACTCAAGTGGCATGTTAGATACTTGAAACAAAAAGTGAACCTTTTTGCCTGACCGTCTTTATGATTAATTCAGCTCATGTTTATCTTGGCACTTAGAAACTCAACACAAAAGTAAAAAAAAAAAAAGCTGTTCTCATTTCCAGAGGCAGAAGCATATATGATGAAGCAGGAAATAGTGTGACAGCAGCACTACAGAAATGATAACAGCAGGAAATTAGGTGTACTACTGGTATTTCTTATTAATGGTATAAGTTTGTAAAATTATCTATTTGCAATGTGAAACGTGCACCATGTAGCTTGTGTGAAAACCTACTGTTGCCATTAATAATTACTGACAATTTAATTAAAACCACTTATTCTCTTGGTGATGAAGTGTATGTTACTAAAAAGAAAGATTTGCATTCTCAGGTTTAATGGTGGAACATAAAACACTCCTGCTTCAGTGTGTAACCCAGTAAATGTGTGATTGTATTGCTCTTTTCTCAGGGGTTTCCATAGTAAACCCAGGACTTTGTCTGACATGACGATTATTATTATATATTTAACCTCCTGAGTGAAATATTTAAGAATATTTTACTATTCTAAAAATACAATTCAAATTGTTTGATACAGTCAGGGCTTGTGAGGATAAACAGATTATCTGTTTCATTGCTTTGGACAAAGACCGAAGCAATCAACACGAAACAAATCAAACAGCACAACTACGGTTAAAGAGTTAAAATTTGGTTCACCTGACAAGTTCTACGTCTGCCTCCATTCATGGTTCAATCCAATCCAAATGAACAATTGCAAAGTGCAAATTTTGTTACAAGTTAACGCTATGCACAAATCTAAGAACTGGGCAAAACTTTCGAGGAGCAGAATTTGATAGAACACACCAATCCATCCGTTATCTGTACCTGCTTGCAGGTCCCCCTCATTAGGCAAAATTAATAAATTTACTTCCTAAAATACTCAAATGAAGTTTAGAATTGCTTCTTTATTTGGTTTTGACAATAATTCTATTTCCTAAGTGAGGTGCACAGATGTTTCAAAACATTTTGCACAAGCACATTTATTCAGTTCTTTGCTTTATGTGTCGCTCTATGATAAATTGTTTTTACAGTGCAGCAACTGACATTTTGCGGTTTGATAGGAAAAAAAAAACAAAAACAAAAAGATTTATACATCCCTGTGGAACACCTGACCTTTTCCTATATTCTCAGGATCTTTAAGGAAGTCCTGAGCTTTGAGTTATTTATTAAAGTTAATGTGAGACATGTTGGATGGTGGCGATCCCTCTGGCCTTTATCTCCAAACTATTCAGCTTACGCTCAGAGTTTTAACTGTTTTTGTTCACTCTCTCTGCTCTCATCAGTTTGGACACCAGCTGTAAAAAACAGCTGTTTTGTACCAAAAAGGTAGCATGTGTAAAACCCTCTGTCCCGTGTGTGAAAAGAAAGTCAACACTGATACTTGTAGCAATATTATATACTTCCTGCAGTCCATGTAACTGATAGCTATTTGTTTAAATCTTTGAAGGAAGTTGCAGAAGTCATAGTTCTGTTATGAGGTTTCTTGTTTTTTCAAATGATGAATGCAGCACTTTAGATTTACCTCAAAAATGCATCTCTTAGTTCTTAAAGTAGCACCGATTCCAACCCAGCACAATATTTTCCTTCTTTGTGTATTATAACCATGTTGGAGAAATAATTTAGATCTTTTGTAGAAAGCTATGTCAGCCATTCTCATTTTGAAAGTCTCTGTTCTCTCGGGCCTCTCTTTCCCATCTCCTCTCCCCAGAAGCACCATGGGTGTGTTTTGGAGCACACTCAGCAGGCTGCCCCAGTCACAAAGCCCTCATGCACCACAATCTGAGGCTGCCAGCTGGTGAGAATGGGCAAAGTGTGTATGAATGTTTTGAGAGCAGAATAAAACTCACTTGCTGGCTTTATCCTCTCTCCCTTCGTAGCTGACCTAAGAAAAAAGAATTAAACACACCTACTTGAAGAGACACGAAGGACTTGGATCTCAAAAGTAGAGCAAATCAACAAGCTGCACTCATTAGACTCAACTCAGGTTTTTTCTGAAACCTTCCCAGCAGGAAATCGAGGCTGATAAAGCTCCTTCAGTGAGTAGCGGCCTCACAACAGATAAAACAAGAATGTAAAACACAAAGACTGAAAAAAAATGCCCGCTTTGAGGATTCAGGAATCCAAATTAACTGTGGGTCATATCACTTGCAGAATTAAAGGAGGAAAACAAAACAGATGAACTACATCACCTTTCTGGAGCTCTTGGCAAATCAGCAATTCACACTGGAGCTCAAATGTTCCCCTTGATCCGTTCACCGCTAAAGCCTTTACAAAATGTTCCCAAGCAGAACAACAGAGTCTTGATTGGATTGTAAAAACAAAGGAGACGATTTCTCAATTTTCAAGGCCAAATGTATGTCTAAACTGGTTGCTGAAGAAGGTCCCAAAGACCTGGCTTTTCTGTATTCTTTGTAGTAAACAGAAACAAATGGCTGTTGATCCTCAACCTCCAGGCTGGTCCAAATCCACAAAAAGGCACGAGTGGGCACAAGGGAGATGCATCTGTCAGCTGTCATCTCTCCTAAAGTCCTGCTTCCTTCCTCTGGGGGATTGTGCAGCAGCCAGGTTTTTAGAAGAAAGGCGCTGTGGTACTCATCACACACTTTTTAATCATGTATAATGGGGTTGTAATGATGTAATGGTGCAGAGTTCAAGAACTGCCTGGGATGTGGGGTTTTGGCCAGACTGACAGCAGGAGGCATTTTGACACTGTTTTGTCTAAAATAAATAAAATACAGCAGCTATAAACACAGCAATTTTCAATAAAAACAACTCAAATGTTTTTACCTAAAGATTTTATTGTTGCTTTCATTAGAACAAACTATTAGCCCAATTAATTGTAATGTTCAGTCGTACAGATGAAGATGGGGTGGTATGCTATGTTGCCAGTAGGATTTTATAGTTAATGACCTTGCTCATAGTTATTTTTCGTTTTGTTTATATGACAGTTGTCAAGAAAAGTGAAAATTCCTCATAAGACAAAAAAATCTGATTTTTTATTCATTTTAAAATCCAGAAAACTTTAAAACAATGCATAGCATAGCATACCTTTCAATACATTTATACATTGCTAGTTACTGTCAAACTTTAAATGTGAACCGTTTTGATAATCAGTGAAATAATTAGACTGAATGTCAAAACACCCTGACTCATCACATAGTTATTGTGGCTATGACTTAAGGTAAAAACTGCTGACCCACAATGACATAAAGGCTCATCTGACACAATGAGATAATATCTATATGATCACCACGATTTTAAGCCAAATGTTCCATTTACTGACAAAAAAAATGCATTTTTATTTCAAGGTATGTGTCCTGTTGTATCTGGCGTGAAAAAACAAAATAAATATCCTCTCTATCATCATGCAGGTTTAGGCATTGTTAAACCTTGGCAACAGGAGCTAAAGTCACATACTTTAGCTCCTGTTTATAACACATATCTCTTACAAGCCTATATTCAGCTACTTTTGCTTTCTTTTCTTTTCATACAGTCAGTTTCTGCTTCCCAGATCAGGTGTACCCAAACATTAGATTAATTGACAGCCTTCTTTTCAGGCTGTCAACATTGCATCAACATGTTTAAATACAACCACTTTGACACATTGAAATAAACTACATAAATATTTTCTTTTCAATACCATATCCAGACAGGCACTTTGAGCCATTTGGGTTTCTTGCGGATCTGATCTTACATTCTGTTTAAGTTGCTAGCTGTGGTTAGCCATACTGCAGAGAAACACAATATATTCGCCTTAAAAGACTCTCCAGCTGATGTCTACTATTGAAGGAGGCACTTAGTGTCTGAATGCTATTTGAGGAGAAAGCCTTGGGGCCACAGTAACAGTTTCGTTGTTGCAAATGGATGTTGAGATGAAGTCATTCTTTGGAGCTTCACCGGGTCTATTTTGGGGAAATAAGGAGAGGTTGGCTTAATGGGGCTGATTTGGGTGGATAATAACAGGGCTGATATGAACTCAGGAGGCATTCTAAACCGGCTGAACAATGAAACGGGTCCTTTGACTCAGGAGGCATACGGAAGCACTTCAGAGCGGATCCAGCTTGGCTACAGTTTCAGTTTTCTTCCCCTCAAAACCATGATTATTCTTTTGAATTTCACCCCATCAAAACTGCACTCAGACCTCAAGGCACCGCAGCAATCCTCTGGGTCTGTCATTTGCATCTCAGGATTTGTGGGAACGCGTTTGAAGCTTTTCGGATCAAATGCAGCATTAAAAAAACACTACACTACTCCACACAAAAAAGAAAATAATTACATAAACGTAAACAACCCTATGATGAAAGATGCAGACCAAAATGTTAAACGGCAGTCACAACTACGCTTATAGTGAAAGCTTTTTTTTTTTCCCTCATCTTATTTATAGTAAAAAACACTATGCTGGTCTATTCATTACATCATATGTATTTGTAGTCAAACCAACAACCATGTCTTCTTTTAAAAGCCACACTGGCCTTTGTCCTGTTTGTCTTTTCCTCTCCAGAATTGTACTAGAAACATGGTGGCTGAAGAGAAACACAATCGAGCCCAGACTGCTTCAAAGTGGCTTTCATTCATCCGTCACATCAGGGTCATTCTAAAAGCAGAGCTCATGCAAGCAGTTAATGCCACCGAGGTGCAGTGTTGGATGCTGCTCAGCGTAAAACCTGCCTCCAGGGGCAGACCAAAGAGGTCACGAAGCACTTCCTATACCTTAACCCCGGCCTTGTAGTGGAAACTACTGGCAGGTATCAAAGTAGTGTCAGCTCAGGATAAAGCTTCCTTACCAAGTTTGTAAATCCCCTCGGAGCGATCTTCACATTCTGGAGCGTACCATTCAGCCCTGATTTTCTTTAAGCAGTTTTTGGGGGTTCTCTGCAGAGTTGAGAAGTTCATCAGAGGATATATCTTGAGTATCTTGCAAATCTTTACTTTATTCTTGTGAAACAGATTCTGTTCTAAAATTATTTAACCAGAAACATGATGAAATGCAGATCAGCAAAAGTATTACATATTTTCTAAAATAGAACAAACCTTACCAAGCAACTTTTCATCAGCCAGGCATATAAGATAAAGTTACTGAGTAACTTCAGGCCAAGGTAATTGTTTTTGTTCCCTTCACGAATAGAAAGTATCTTGCCACAAATTGATATGGTGTGTGTTTTTTAGGCAAATAAGATTTAGTTTATTTTGGGGAGAACATGCAGACTATATGTGGAAAAATCTCTAAACAGAATTCTGGATCTTCTCGCTGCAAAGCAACAGTGCTAACACTGAGCAGCCAAGACAAAAAGCAAGAGTTAATAGAAAACAAAGAAACAGAAAAGACACAATGAACAATGCAAGGCTAAGCAATAAAACAAAAAATTCTAAGACAGGTTGATTTTAAAATCCAGATAAAGTTTACATAAGATTAATTCAATTTGGTACAACAAATGCTTGGAGCAGTTTTAAGCTCACCCCACACATTTAAAATAATTTAGGCAATAGCAGTTTTACCACTTGGGAACATATGTTCATATGTTTTGTACACAACACTGAATGTTCATTCCTGCATTAGAAAGGAGAACTAATGCAGATTTTTCTGTGGAATGTCACTCCTAAAAATAGTAAAGTATCTTAAATATTGTTTTAGAAAACTACAGCTTTGGAAGCTGAAGTACCTAGCCTCAATGCTACTTGAAATACTATTGGCTGGTGTTTGCAGGAGTGTCATTTATTTTCCTTGGTGTGATTGGCTGTCCCTCCAAGTGCAGACATAAAAAAAAATGACTGTAGACATTAGCTTTTTTTGGTAGTGCTAAGATGACTTCCACTGTCTGTATTAATGCATATCAATGTATATTTGCTTGTTAAAATAGGCAGGTTTGTTTTAGAGTGGCTCTCAAGAATTTTTGGATTTTAGCTATTCAAGGAATAATTTGTGGTCCCTGTAACCCATCCTGACACAGTAGGACTGTAACAATGTTTTGCTCTTTACCCAGCACACTCGCACTATTCAAACTAACATCAAACATATTTTATATACATATACTTTGATGAGATTTTTTTCTCTATGTTAAGAATCACATAAAATGTGATTTTATAAATGCCAGCATATGTGTCAAGAGCAGCAATTTAAAAACAAAAGTACATAATTTCATTCCAGCAGCTGGGTAGACTCACATAGAGCTACTGGTTTTGCTCAATTTTTTGTGGCTAACAAAGCCATCCTTATCAGATTGTATTTTCACGCAAATTGTCATAAATGGTTTTGTTTGTGAAATACACATCTTGCATAGAATTGAGTTCCCTCTGATATGACAACAATGACAAATGCTCCAGAAAAACGTGATTCTGTACTCCTAGAAAATCAAACTGGGGAAGATAATAGCAACTTAGTTGCCCCACCTCTACATCTATAGCATTAACCAGGCATGCATTTCCCGCATGGCTCCAGGACTCCAGCATTGTGGCGCTGAGATACCGAGCTATAAAGGGAGATGAGATAATCTGGCACGATGGTGGAGGTCCACTGTAGAGAGCATATTGTCTCTGATGAAGCTAATAAAGTCCTGCAATGCCAGATCCTTGGCTCAGCTCCAGACCGGGCATACTGCTCCTGTCTTTTCACTTATCGTCTCCTCTCCGCCCCAGCCCCAAATGTAGCAGGGGGGGCTATCTGGAGAAGCTTTGATCCCTGTCTGCCTGTCATTTACCATTAGTCACCCTTGGGTAGGGGAGTGCTCTTTGGGTCAGTGATGGACCAGAGAAGAGCTGAATGAAAGGCTCATAGCTATGAAACAATGAGCTCTGTTCAGCGCAGGAGGCGTCAGGGTGTTAGCGGACATACTCTGGTGTGTGCCACATGTCTCACCCCTGACACTGTCACGGACCAATCCGTAGTCCCTTTACAGCTTTATCTCCCTGATGTGGCCCCACAACTCTGGTAGTGAGATCACAGCTCCTGCTCAAGCTTCCATACAGTCAGTTTACTATGATTTAAGTTCTTTTTAATGGGTTTTTCCAGGGCAAAGCTCTGACACAAATGGTGAGGACATACATTTACACTCAATTCATTCAATAGGTAAAACAGACATGTTCGCTGTTTTACTCTTTAAAGAAAAAGGTTTTCATTTTCCAGTTGGGCTCATATTGTATAGTTGTTTCTGGTTCTTTGGGGTAAAGTCCTCTGAAGTGAACGGAGCTGGATGATGTTTGAGCTATTGGAGGTGTGAAGTCCTAGGAAGAGAAGCAGGCAGTACATCCATCCATCCATCTATCTATCTATCCATCTATCTATCCATCTATCTATCCATCTATCTATCCATCTATCTATCTATCTATCTATCTATCCACCTATTGCATAGATATGACAGAATCTGTAAATCTGCCCAAATGAAAGGATGTAAAAAAGGAAATAATAAATGACTCAGAACTGACTCTTGAGGAACCCCAACGGTTTGGTTCGGAACGTTAGAGAAGAACTTGTTTGTCATGATTTAAAATTTCGAATCAGATAAATAAAAAAGAAAAAGATGACAAATTTTGTCCTGTTTCAGCTCTGAATGATCAATTACAAACAGCTTTCTGTTGTTCATAACAGTTAGTTGAAGTTACAGTTTGCATTGTAAACATCTTTACCTTTAGTTTTTAATTAATTAAAACAAAGCCCTTAACTGTTTTATGGAAATTTTTAAATATACTGCACTGCTACGGTGAAAACTGAACAAAAAAAAGGTTTCAGAAACGTTCGTTCTCTGGTATTACTGAATCTTAAGTCCCATGTGATTGCCCACTGCTGCTTTGGCCTTGATTTTCAACAGCAGGCATGAAGAGATTGACACACTGTATGTTTAGTCTTTTGGCCACTCATACACTACACCACTAGAGGCTATAGATCCCTCTGGCAGAAATTGTTTTGTCTTCTGTGAATGATTGCCAAAACCATGAAATGTCAAACTGACTCAACACAACTTGGAAATACAAAAACATCTATATTTTTTTATCTCCATTTTGAGGGTTCTTGGCTTTCACGAATCAGTCAGTGACCACTACTAGCCTTCTCGCTTCTGGAATCACATTTACATATCTTCACCCGAGCAACGGTCAGATTCAATTAGAATTCGAAACACAACGGGTGACCTGAACCCCCCACAACTTGGAAATGAATATCGCTGCTACCTACTCCACCAGGAGGGTAAATTTATTGGGAAATATCACAGGACGTCTCGTTAAATGATGGCGACAGACGCAAATTAAAGCATGAGTTAATAGGACATATCGATCAAGACTTTTGAAAAGCCCCTGTCATTATAGTCCCACAATGAATATAGTATCTCCACTCTTTATACATGTGGATCTTTATAGATTATGTAATTTTAAAGATGGTTATACTATTACAACAAACACAGGGACCATGTCACATTCTGGTAAAACATCAGTCCATGTAATTGTAATTATTAAATTCAATACAAGTAATTGCACCACCTATTCAAGACTCGTAGTAAAAATAAACGCAGTGAAAACTTGGACTCTTGATTTGTTTCACATCTGAAACACATTAGTTTCCCAGATATAATTTTTTTTGTAGTTTTGAAAAACCACAGCAACTTCCAGTTGAATTGTAAGTTTATTTTCGGCATAGGCCGGACATTTCCTATCTTTTTAAACACAGTGATACATGAGCCACACTCAGTCACCATTGTGAAAATTAGAATAATTAAAGGTTTGGCTGATCGGCCTCAAAGTGTAATTTCCTCCACCCTGTCTGCCGAGCTCAGGTGTTTTGGGGAAGCCTTTGCAAAGGGGTGAAGGTCATGGACTCGAGGGGTGTGTTCAGGAAGCAACAGCACATGGTGTTACCCATAATGAACATCATGGGTGCCAGAGTAAGCAAAACAGTACAGCATGAATCACATCTCAGACTGCCTTCTCTATAGATTGATCTGCATTCCAGCCAAACACCAAACTCTCAGCAACTTCAATACTGCTGCTTTTTAGAAGAATCGTAACTTTGGACACATGACTAACATAAATATTTTAAAAGAAAAAAAATGTAGCACAAAGCTAAAATTGAATTGTCCTCATAAATTTGATTTATGAGGACAATTCAATTTTGATAATAAAAATAATATTTTTAAATGACCCCTTGGAAATATAAAGTACAAAGTTCAGCCTAGTAGAGGGTATATTCCTTTAAGTGGTTTGGAAAGACATAACTTCAAAAGTGAGGTTCTATTATTAATAGCATTTAATAATAATAAATGTAAATTTTACAAAGAGGGAACATGAAGAGAAAATTAATGGAAGTTATAGGAGGCTTAGTAGAACCCAGCAAGAATGACTCTGTACTCAGGAGGACTACTGAAATGCCTCAAAAGAGTTCTTTAAGTGAATGGATGAACTCGGTTAAAGAGAACTGAAATAAAATTAACACAAAGGAAAAAATAAACCAGAAATGGAACACAGCACAACACAGCACAGCAAGACAATGAATCAAAAATATAAAGCAAAAGGTGATACAGAAACTCAGGAGACAACAGAAAGACTGAGCTCCAGGAGAGACGAGTCCAAATAAAACAGGGACTGGGTTTCTAAAGAGAAAAAAAATAACTATTACTAAATGTTGAATCTTCAGGAAAGGCCAAAGGTATTCAAAAATACTCACAGAAATACAAAACCACTGACAAAGAGCCATACTGTGAATGGCAATTGTAAACGATTTTTGGTCAAAGTGTTTATCTGATTTAGAAGTGATATTGTTTTAATTTTATCATCTACATTTATATTTGGCAGGACTCCTGATAGGAAATCTTTTCCATACTCAATTCAAAGTACTTGTTTCATACAGGAATCAATGCACATAATGATGGTTTAAAGGTCCAGTAAATAATTTTTGAAAAAACTGCTAAGACGTTGTAGGGTTGGAGATATTTTTAGTTGTTAGAAGTCCACTTTGGTTCTTCTCAGTTGAGTTATTAGCTTCAGCCCTTCTGGATCAGCTAATCTTGATTTAAGCTAATTAAGTCACCAACAGGGAATTTATTAACTGCTGATGTCCAAAAAGAAATTCACTTAAATAGTCCAAACTTTCCACTAACTGAACAGTTAAATTTTTTCATTTAATTAATTTTGCTTTATTTAATCAGGTTAAGATTGAAATCTAGATCTGATTTGTAAGGAGGATCTGGGCAGACAATCTGGAGCGCTGGTAAATTTTTATTCATTTTGTGTCAGCCTGCCTGTCTGTCTGTCAAGTGGTTCGACTCATGCTCAGAAAAACAGCCCACCAGCGGGATTTTGAATACAATATGTCTTTCTCTGCTTTACCACAGGCTGACGACAGAAGAGAACTAAAGCAAATCCGAATCAGTCAATTAAACATGAAAAAATATTCCCTAAGCAAGCGGCAGCTCTGTTCATTTTTCCACACCAAACCTTAAAACGTCACATGAGGTGAAATTATCAGAGTTGTTATTTTTGTTCAGTTTTTGTAATCTGGTGAATTTAAGGGTCCCATGCTGTACTCTGAGTTTTCATTACATGACCACCTGTGGGCTCAGAATCAAAATCAAAGAGCCAGAGGGGACAGAGAAATCCAAAACTCAAAACTATTTGTTGAGGCAAATTCAGAGCAGAAATGGAAATATTTGGTTAACTCTGTGGCAAACGGTTGGCGGTTTTGGAGCAGTCCATAGGTGAAATGGAGGGAACAGCTGGCCCTTTGTTTGTGGACAGAATGGTGCACTCTGTGGGGTCACTGTAGGGGGCCCAACATCACAGACACGAGGACACACAAACACACACACACGTGACTGCTTGCACAGGCGTGTGCACACATACACAAAAAAACATAACATTCCTCTGCTTCTATGAATGTTTTGTTAATCATGTGAATGGGTCACAGAGTTACACCCCAAGCATAACTACAGTCTCCATAGACACAAACTCACTCACTCACTCATGCTCGTTCTCACACTCAATATAAGCAGAGTGGGTGAGACTCCTATAGTGGAATTCCAGGTCCTTATTAACCCCTCAACCAGTGTCAAAGTCTGGCCCAAAACCAATGCCTGTTGCAGGCGGTCTGTGTAGTACTCAACGTATGTCCTTTTTACTGTTTTTTTTTTGTTGTTTTTTTATGTTTCAAGTCACATGTAGGTATCTGAGGATAGATATACTAAAATTAAATACAAAGATTAACTGTGGAAGACTTAGTTATGTTACAACACGAGGAATAAACGTAAATACTCCATACACACAGATTAGTCCATGAATTTGGTTATATATCATAAAGTTGAATGACAAAGATAGTAAGTATTCAAAAACATGAAAAGGAGAAGCTGCAAAACGGCAAAAAAAAAAAAAATCAGCTGAAGTCTGTCAATATTTAAAAAGCAATTCTTTCATGAAGGTTTGTCCTTTGTGTTTCTGTTATATTCTTTGATAGTCTGGTGACCTGTTCAGTGTTGTAAATAATTCTGCAGAAAGAGAGTCCACTCACACCAAACTTCAGAAAGACCTGCAAATAACAGGGATACTGTATACTGTAATTTTTAACTGTAGCTCATGTCAAAAATAACTTTATTCATTTTGAGCTCTGTTGTTTTGGGAAATGGTATATTTCAGGAGACTAGAAATTAAAACAGGGATTTTAATAGTTAAATATTAAGTTTAGATTGACAACGGTATATTAAAACCATTCATTTACATAGGGTCTTAAATGATTCTATCAGGTTTAAAATTTTGAATCATACTTGACTTAAAAATATCTTAAAAGTACAATTAAATGTAACTTACAGACATTTGCTTCTGCTGTTGTTGTAAAATGTGACAAGTAATTTTGATGTTTTATTGTTGATATTTTATTCATGAAATTTATTTTTTATTGACACCTAAGGAGAATTTAGAGACCAGTTGACCTGTCATGAATTCAGACTGTGGCCAGGAAGCCGAAGCACCAGAGAACAAAGGAGATGATTGTTGATTTCAGGAGGAACAGGATTAAATCAAATCCATTTTCCATCATGGGAGGAGAAGTGGAGGAGGTTGAAGAATATAAACACCTCGGTGTTCATCTGGACAATAGACTGGACGGAGATGCAACAGTGAAGCGTCTATAAGAAGGGACAGAGCAGACTGGAGGAAGCTAAGATCCTTTAAGGTTTGCAACAAGATGCTGCAGTAACACTATAAACAGTGTTGGTGTTGCACGGATGGTGGACCAGAATCACCTCGAAGCTGTGTGGAAGTCTTTCTCCATGGCCTCTCCAAACTCCTCCCATGCCCGAGTTTTTTGCCTCGGGCAACCACCCGAGGCGCATGCCACTTCAACTGCCGATACCCATCAGCTGCTTCTGGAGTCCCACAGGCCAAAAAGGCCCGATAGGACTCCTTTTTCAGCCTGACAGCATCTCTTACCGAAGGTGTCCACCAACAGGTTCGAGGGTTGCCACCACGATAGGCACTGACAACCTTGCGGTCACAGCTCCAATAAGCCGCCTCAACAATGGAGACACGGAACATGGTCCACTCAGACTCAATATTCCCCACCTCCCCCGGAACGTGTTCAAAGTTCTGCCGGAGATGGGAGTTAAAGCTTCATCTCACAGGAGAGTCTGCCAGACGTTCCCAGCAGAGCCTCACAACACGTTTGGGCCTGCCAGGTCTGACCGGCATCCTCCCCCACCACCGGAGCCAACTTACTACCAGGTAGTGGTCAGTGGACAGCTCCGCACCTCTCTTCAACCGAGTGTCCAAGACATGTGGCCGCAGATCCGACGAAACAATAACAAAGTCGATCATCAAACTGCGGCCTAGGGTGTCCTGTTGCCAAGTGCACATATGGACACCCTTATGCCTGAACATGGTGTTCGTTATGGACAATCTGTGACAAGCACAGAAGTCCAACAACAGAGCACCACTCAAGTTCAGATCGGGGGGGCCGTTCCTCCCAACCACGCCCCTCCAGGTCTCACTGTCATTAGCCATGTGACCGTTGAAGTCCCCCAGCAGAACAAGAGAGTCCCCAGGAGGTGCACTTTCCAGTACCCCCTCCAAGGACTCCAAAAAGGGTGGGTAATCTGAACTGTTGTTCGGCCCGTAAATGCAAGCAACAGTCAGAACCCATCCCCCCACCTGTAGGCAGAGGGAGGCTACCCTCTTGTTTACTGGGGTAAACCCCAACGTACATAAGTGATTGGCGCCATTTTAGCGGGCAAGCGTATGTGCAAAAAATTGTGGGCCCATGGCTCCGAGACCAATAAAAAGAAAATATGCGGACACTCTTGACCAATGTGCGAGAAAAAAATACATGAACAAATACATGAACTGCCAAGTGAGCATGAGGAGTGTGTACTGTACACCATGGAGGAGCTTTGCAACCTCAAATTCATAGACGAATACAATCAATGTTTAAACAGATTTGTAAAGGACATACAAACTCTTCGCGTGAATAACAAGGTTCTGGTGACTGGCAAAGTACATGTAGTATACACATAGGCTACATGTCCATCTTAGTTAGCAGATAAAAACTAGATTAGGTAAGATTATTTTGCTAGTTCGTCAATAATTACTACAGTAAATATCATTGATATTTATTTTAGTATTACTCAGAGGTGGGTAGTTTTCAAAAACTGTAATAGAGTGATAGCTGGAGTGTGCTTATATTAAGTTATAGTGCTTGGTATCATACCAAGGTTCATTTCCGGCTATGAAGGCTAACCGAGATTTCGTAAATCTTAAAAAGTTTTAATTATTCCCTAACATTGGTTTAGATTCTCTCACAATGGAGTGCTACCTTATAAATAAAACAATATTATATTTATTATTATAAATATATTACCATTAATATATTTGAATAATAATATATATTATTCAATATTATCTTTGTTTCTCTATAATTGTATTATTTTGTGTGCCTGCGTGTGTGTGGGTGAGAAGCGTTCATGAAAACAATAAATAATTCACCAAGTCTGACCTAAAACCATCTAAAGGTGTTAAACAAGGAGAAATTCAAAAACAATCGCTACTTGTACCACACACAGTCTCACACATGCCGGAAGGTTAATTCCTCTCAACGCTCGATTCCCCCACTGAGAGTCGAACACAACTTCTGTTTGGTTTGGACAGCCCTGAGAAAGGACCTCCATGTTGAACAAACTGTAGCACAGTGTGGTCCCTGTAATAGAGCCTGAGGAATCAGGTACAACAGGAGTTCAGTGCTGCTGGAGAGGCCAGTGATGTCCAATTCTTCTAACATTTGAGTAGTAAAGCATCTATCCCAGAAACCTTAGTCATTATGTGCATCCATGCAACCATGTCAGTTGAATTTCTTAGGTCACTGATTTGTGGCCTAAATTTTGGGATCATCTGAGCAGAACATGCCTCAGTACTAGTACCACTAGCACTGTGTTCCAATTTTTTTAAAAGTGTCACTTCGCTTAAATAAATGGACATTTTCACAGCAGAATACATAATCTTTTTAACAAACATTTCACCTCTTGATACCTACACTGCTTTGCAAAAGTCATCATCCTACTTATTTTTTTTTTCATTTATTGTCCAATTACAATCACAGAAACTTCAAATTGTTCTACTGAGTTTTGACTAACACAAAGTAGTGGAAAGAAAAGCATCTGTGATTTAAAAACCTTTTTCTATCCCTTTAGTTAGTCATTTTTAGGACCACCTTTCACAGAGATAACAGCTGTAAGTCTTGCCACAGGTTATCTTTTCACTCTAGGTGTGGATTCTGATTGTGTCTAACACATGGATCTGCTTTAAACTAAGATTTCCATGATGATCCTGGAAGATGAACCTCCTCTGATCAGCTTTCCCGATCCTGAGGAAGAAAAGCAACCCTACACTGTGATCCGCTCCATGTTTCACTTAACACTAACAAACATCCAAGGTTTTCACAGGGTTTTATGCTGAGATTAAATTGTAATGTGAACCCATTTTACTAACTAGGTTTTAAAGTGTAATTGCTTGCACTAAACCTTATTTTGATGTACCAGAGTTAAAAGGGTCCGATACAAACTCACTCTGCATTTTTCAGATTTTAAGATGTAAAACCATTTCTCATTTTCTATCCATTTCAAAATTATACGCCACTTTTTGTTGATCTATGACATAAAATTCTAAGAAAATACTGTAAAATTTCTGGTTGAGATGTGACAAAGTATGAAATCTGGAGTCTGAATACTTTTTCAAAGCATGCACTAACTCCATGATGATCCTGGAGTTAGGATCATTATGACCACATTGTGCGTAGCCCAGTTACACCACTCTAAAGTAGGTAAGGGCCCCTGAGTTTTTTAAACCCGTTAACTTACAAATAATAACTCTAATACGCTCTCGTGTTTAAACCTATGTTGAGTTTCACTCACCTTAGAGTAAAAATACACGAGTACTTTTCTATTCTCCTCAATAATATAACTATCAGCAAGAACTACAGACTCCAAATACTATTCTATAAAAAACAAAAAACACACACACATCTGTTTGAGATTTGAACTTTTGAACATATATTAAACACAATAACAAATTCACAAAAATGCTAAATGTTTCAGTCTTTTGGTTTCACAAAACCTATGTTAGTTAAAGTTGGCCTACACTTCAATGTCCACCTAAGCCGGCCCGGCAATAATTAACTAAAATATAGTCCCCCCAAAAAAACAACCCGTTGCAGGCCTGATGTGAAGATGAAGCGTGGAATTGTGGTACCTTACTCCAAGGAAAAATCTTGAACCTTCTTGGAATTTCACCTGTCCTTAGTTCCAGTTGGCAAGATGTCTTCAGCTCCTTCACCAGTCTCTCGGTCCGCAGGATTCAGGAAACAGCAGGAAAGTCCAACGCAGACACAGTCACAGAAACTTTCGGTGTAAGCTCATCTCTCTTCACTAGCCCCAACTCTGGAACGCTTCCACGACGGAAATATTAGTTAAGGGTTCTGTTAGCCGAGTTAGCTCGCAGTATTCAATGTCCATTCACAGTGCTAATGAATGCTAATGCGTTAGCGAGCATTACATATGACTTTCCACCTATTGTACAGTGAAATCCGGTCTGAAATTATCACAGTAGCTGCAAACAAGAGTGTAGAGTCGATATCTATTAACAGACTGGCGAGTTGAAAGCCTAAATATCTGCACAAACACTCGTTTCTTAATAATTCCGCTACGTTTTTTCAGCGCGGTTCATCTCTTTCCTTTCTCATTTCCATATACTGCACGATACTTCCTGTCTCTCCACTCTACTCTCCTATCCCTTCCTGACCCTCAGCCAACCACGGACCAGTAAAGTTACTTTGCTCTACCCCACTTCCTCTTACAAACATGAGCCCTTCAAAATAAAATATGTTGACGATTACTTTTCTATAAAATGGTTTAAACTACATTTTTCCAAATTCTTTTAACTTATTATACCATATTTCTTAAAGTACCTGTAAGTACAGCTTTTTGTTAACACTTATTTATAACAATTTTAACATATTTAAAAGCAAACATGTTTAACATATTCTAAGTTATTATTCCTTCCATGAACTTAACTCAATACAAAATACCTTTATTTTGGACTGGGTTACATACAGTTATATGCTTTGGCCATTTTATGCTCTTTTCTTCACATTTGAACTTTCCTTCCTGTGCTCACGCATGTTGCATGTGCTCTAAGGCTAAGCTTTTTCTGAATACTTTTTGAACCTCTCTGTTTACTTTCTGTTGTCTTCACCAGAAGAGAGCAACAAGACAGCCCCCGTGTTTTACGACTTGTAATCACAAAGCATCAGCTCACTGTTGCGCAACTATTTTTCAATTTTATATATAGTTAATTCAAGAGAAACAGCAGCATGTTTTTTTAATATTGTATTGCCACAAGCCCTAATTTACATACGAGGGGTCAATCATCTTACTAGATTTTTCTCCTCAAAGATGAAATGGGCCAGGGGGGGAAGAATTGCATGTATTCAGTAAAATGACCACAGCAGTTAATCATGGTCTGTTTTTCATCACAGTATAAGTCAACACCATATGGGAAAAGGAAAACCGATGTGTTTGTGCAGTATGACAAAACCATAAAGCATGCCACTTCACCGAGCTACTCTACTGTCACTAAAGCATGCATGGACAGACAAACACACATGGATGCCCTAAGAGAGGTCCCGATTTAAGAGCTGCCGCTGGTGTGGAACATAGTGAAAAGAGTATTCTGCATGGCCCTTGGGGGCCACAAAGGTATTGAGTAGTCCTCTGTGCGTGTGTGTTGGTGTGTGGGCGTGTGTGTGTGTGATTCACACAGTGTGCTGCAAAATGACCTGAGAGGCCCCAGCTAGTTACAGCCTCTCTGCTGGAGACCACCACCACAAAACAAGCATTGTTGGTACAGAACCCCAGACACCAGATTAAACACACTGTGAGCACAAACATACAAAAATACATGCAGCACAGACCAAAGTGTTACAAGTTTGAAACCAGTATGCTACTTGAAATGAACAAATTCAGTGCCAACATGCACACGATAAACACTGTACAATGCGGAGCCCTGCTCTAACAATAGCCCTGGGTTGTTGGTCGGACTATTATTGTAGGTGTTTCTATGCTAATTATGTGTGACTGAGGCCATGTCAAAAGCAGTTACTGGAAATAATGTGGCGAGCTGGAAATTATGAGGTAGAATTACTTTGCCCGCAAGGAGGACAAAAAAGCATTTCAGTTGACCAAATGGGTTTAAATTCTGTTTTCAAAAAGTGATCCAAAACCGCATGCAAGGAAATATAACATCGTCTTCTTTAACATCTCGGGTAGGGAGAAAAGGGGGTCACCCTCATGACCTTCACTTCTGGCTCTTGACTCTGCAGGGACCCCGTTGGCTGACAGGATTGTGCGTCATCGCCTCTTACCGCTCCAGTACTATAACCCCCCTTGAAGCCGCTGGCGATCACACAAGTGTGAAAGTACCAGCCCCAACTGTTGCCCGGACCAACCCATTCAGCATCCAGGTTCCACACAGTCCGACAGAGAGCAGAGAGAGTGCGCACGGAGCGCAAAGGGGAAAGTCGCGCTTTTACAGCGTGGATTGTTTTTGTGATTCGTTTGGACATTTCTCTGCACGTTTCCTCTTTTTTATATTTTTGGAGTTTTTGCTGGATCGTTCTCGGCCCACAAACGGCAGTCCTTATTATGACTTCCTCGCACCTGTCTCTACTGACGCTGATCTGCGTCCTGGCCTCTGCATCGTTTACCGGAGACACCGGCTTCCTCCAGCTCTCAAGTGACTTTGATGAGGATATGCTTTCCCGGCATATGCATAGGTTGTACGAGAAATATAACAGAGAAAAGCGCTTGAAAGAAGGAAACACTATCAGGAGTTTCAGAGCCATCCAAGGTGTGTAAACAAGCTCACCTGCATGACGCATGGGCGCTAAAATGAAGCAATTTAGCAGTCGCTGTGCAGCAAAAATAAGAATCGTGTTTTAAAATGCATTGGGAATGGCAAAGAACTAAATGTGCAGGATGACAAGTTCCTCCAGTTATTTCCATTAACTGCTATTCAAAATGCAGATACCCAACTGGCCCAAGTCATACTTGAACAAAGCTCCAAATCATGTTTACAAAAAAATTGAAAGACTACATGAGAACTGTCTTGAATTAGAGGCATCAAATAGCAATACTTAACACAGTAGCAATATATTTTTTTTAAACATATGAAAAATCAAGCAAACACATCAAAAATATAATTATTTTGTCTCTGAACTTGCATCAGGACTTGTGTAGCAAGTAGTGGCTCTAAAACTCGTGCTCACAGCAAGACGTCTTGTATTGAGATGATGCTGTAGCCTTGAAGTGCAGCAGTAGTCAAAACAAAAGTGAACTCTAGAGGGATTACCACCACCTGTGACTGGTGGACCAGAAATAATGGGACCTAAAAGGAAGCTTTTAAATACTTGATTGTTTTATAATAATTCTTAGAAGTTAGTGCATTAAAACCTGCATTAATAGTCATAAATTAATGTTGGAAAAACAGTTCAGCAGCTTATTGTGTCTGTGAAGGAGTCTTATTTTATTGACACTGTAACTGCAAACTAGACAATGCATTATTTCTAGCAATTTCTAGTTAGTGAAATAACAAGATATTGAAATTATTTCACTAATTTTGCAATACTCTTAATTTTTGTCTATTACCACTATGGCCCCACCACCTTTCTTGGTCACTTAAATCTGACTAACTCTGAACTTTACAGTTCATGTTTCCAACATGAACTGTAAAGTTCTGTCTAGTTGGTCAAACAAATGACAAGCATTCAGAATCAGAAAGCATAGCACTAGAAATATATTAACCTGCCAAAAGTTAAAGCATTTTTTTAGGATTAATTGTTTGCATTCGATGGTATTTCAGTTGCATTTGTGATGTAATATAATATACAATTTTAGAATAAATAAATTAGAATTGCTACAAGACTGCTGTACCAAACGAATAACTCAGATAAATAAATGTGCCTCCACGTTTATTTACAGTCTTTACTCAGTAAATTGTTCTAAATTATTTCAGGGGGCCAAATAAAACTTTTTGTGTTGGGCCCCAAACACTCTAAGAGCAGTTCTGCACTCTAAATATCTAGGATTGTTTTGGATCAGTCTAAGAATGCATTTAAATAGTTTCAGGATGCTGGGAGTTCATTGGGGCTCTGGAAGCAATGGCGCCACTCGCATGCAGGGTCCGATCAATTACCCTAGACAGACTCACAAGAATGCGTTTGAGCCTTGTGCAGTAAAATACAATACAGTAAAAAAAAAAAAAAAAAAAAATTCAGGGGCAGGCAGATATGTGTGCAGAGGAGGGTCATTGTCCTGGCTTCTGTGTTTAAGTTAGTTGGTCCTGAGGGGAACGAGTGACTCCACGTACTGGAAACAGGAGGCTTAATGCACATTCTTTCCTCTGTCTACAGCTGTTTTTATTAATGTAACTCTTCATTTATACACTGCAGAGCTCTCAGATAGCATATCATAACATGTGTGTATTTTTACTGCAGAGGCTTGATGTAATCCAAGGAGACATGTAAGAGATTTTTCACAACGGCTTGAGGACTGCTGAAAAAGTTGATTGTATCTCAGTGACTGAGCAGGCTGTAGCAAGCTTAAAGGAAAGCTTCAACTGAAACTGAGGATAAGCACTTCCATATGCAGGCTGAATTCTGGGTAAAATATATATTTTCACTCAGTCCACACTTCCGCTGAATTCTTACACAATGAACAATAACTCTGCTGTTGAAGTTAATGTTTATCATGAATATGCAGCCTGCTGCTCACCCAGAGTCTGGCTCCTCTTAAGGGCACACCTTCTCACATCCTACCAATAAGCTGCTCGACAGTTTCAGGGTTCATCAGTCATGTAACAATGTAAGGAAACGCCTTTGTCCTATTTTGGGGGGAAATTTAAGCACACATAAGTGCCTTTGGCTCAGAGCTTTGCCTTTTTCTAAAAGTATTGCCTCTAATTTAAAAAATCTCAAATAACCGAGTTCAAATGCGGTTCAGCTTCTCATTGCCTTAACCTGCTCTGTTTTTCTGTTTTGTCACGACTGACACTGTGCTCATAAAGCCAAAAAAAAACTACCAAAGCATTTTCAATTGATCCTGGTTAATTTCTTACTGCAAAAGGGTTCCACTTTAGGGCTTCAGAAACAAAGTTTCAAAAAATATATAGACACAGATATATTTGTTCCACCCCTAGCAAAAATAACTTCTACTGTTTTAGGAGGTTGGAACACATACAGTAAGGGATCTTTGACCTTTCATCAGTGCAGTATGTCTAGATCATACAACGTGGATGTTTCCTGCTCTTTAGCTCAACACTCAGGCAAGATCTAAAGGATTTAGATCTGGAGTCTTGGATGGATGTGGAAGAAGACAGATTTTGCCCTTTGAGCCATTTTGTGGTTATTCGACCTTATGTTTTAGTCCAGTGATGCAAAAGGCAGCTGTGGCTTCTATCCAGTAGTTTGCCGTCATCAGCATGTAAACATGTGCATGGATGTAGTGTGAAGTGCTATAGAAGGACATTTACCATATAAAGCCAGGGAAGGGTCAACATTATCAATAGCTGGTCCCCGTTAAGATGTCCTCTACATGGATAACAGCTGAATTATGAAAAGACTCACACAGACACACAGTAGTAACTATGCTCTCACCGTCAGGCAAAATGTTGTGGCTCTTTTCTAGATTGTCCATAGTGTAATTTACAACTTACTGATCCCCAGTAAAGTAAACACACTTCAAGCTGACTTGTGTTTACTTTAAGTTTGTCATGAAAACAAAAAAAAGCCTTTTGCCCAGGAAAGCAGCAAGTCAGCAGGAACTGATTGAAAGTTCCAAGGAATCCCGATCAACTTAAAAATAAATTGTACTTTTAAAAAATGAGTTAGTTACTTATGTACATATTTGCATGTAATTTTATTCATAAATCTTATGTGATTCTCCAATGACTGTGTGCTGACTATGATTTAATGTCTCTTCAGACTCTGCTGACCACAGGATTGTGTACAGACTTAACCTAACAGCCCTTCAGGAATCAGAGGCCATCCTCTCTGCAACATTCCACTTCCTGCTAGATAAGCACACACTTACAAGACCCTGGGTCTGCAAACGCTTCAAGAGCCCATCGTGCCACTCCGCATTCACACAACTTTCTCCGTCCATCAGCTTGCTGTTTCGCTCACTCTCTTCTGTGTCGGAGGTAAAATCTGAGCCGGTGGAGTCATCTCTAGGTAACGTGACCTTTTACCACCACAGGAAAGGGGTTTGGCAGATGAAAGATGTGACCAAGATAATAAAGGAAGCTCAAGTTAGGGGTCAGTTTTTGCTGTCGCTGGAACTGGACTTTGGACAACAGCCCCATAAAAAACAAGGGGATGTTTTCTCTGCTGTCAGCATGCCCTACCTGTTACTGTATGCCAATGACCAAGCTTTAGCAGAGCCAAACAGTGTTGCTGCTAGCCTTCAGAGATATGACCCAATAAGTGAGGGAGCAGAAGTCCTGCGCAGGTCTAACTCCTCACCGAGACTGAAGGGACGAATAAGAAGGCAAACAAATCCACTCCCTGATACCATTCAGAACAACGAGTTGCCCAACGTCAACTACAGACCCAGTGAGTACAAAAAAGAGGACCTGTGGGAGATCAACTGGCACCTTCCACTCAAACCGAAGTTTAAAGCAGAGAGGAAAGAAAAGATGGGGAAGAGTCAAGACAGGGCCAGAGAAGAGCGAGACAAAGCTGAACCTCAGACCCTCAAAGGAGATGAAAGAATAGCACTAATTAAAACGGACGACTCAACTACCTTCAAAGATAGTCCAACACTTTCTCTTGGTGACAGACAGAAGAATGAGCAGAGCAATCAGGGAAAACACAAGGGCAGGGTTAACACTCAGTCATCTGTTCTGAGTTTTGATGAACAAACAATGCGAAAAGCCAGGAGACGGCAGTGGGGCCATAACAGACGCTGTTCCAGGAGGAACCTAAGAGTGGACTTTGCTGATATTGGCTGGAATGAATGGGTCATAGCCCCTGAGTCATTTGATGCCTATTACTGTGCTGGTGCATGTGGTTTTCCCATGCCTCAGGTAGGAGTACACACATCCAACATCTTCTCTTGTTTCTTTCTACTTTGCCTTATATCCTGGTCACAATTGCATGTTTCTTCTTTCTTTAAACTTTATCAGGCTGCCAGGCCATCCAACCACGCCACCATTCAGAGCATAGTCCGAGCTGTTGGGATCATCCCAGGGATTCCCGAACCCTGCTGTGTCCCAGAAAACATGAGTCCCCTGGCTGTGCTCTTCCAGGAAGAATCCAGAAACCTGGTACTCAAGATTTACCCCAACATGTCCGTCCAGTCCTGCTCCTGCCGATAGAACAGTGGTGAGGGGAGAATGCAAAAAAGGCAGAAACAACAGGTGTAAAGGTGGCAGAACTGTGCATCGGATAACAGGTTTTTTGATGCTGAAAAAAAAAAAAGCCACCCTACTCTGAAATATTCCTTCAAGAATAAGGGAGATATAAAGGAATCACTTCCATTGAATTTGACTGACCTCTGCACTGACAGGAGAAGCACAGACAGTGTTTTGTATCTCCAAGAAGACCCATAGGTTATATGTTGCTGAATGCATTCAGTTGAGAAGAGCATTTAAGAGATGTTTTCCTTTTTAATAGCAGAAAGCTTTTAAAAACAGCTCATGTTGAGTTTGTGGTTTACAATGCACTGCAAAAGTATTCATACCTGTTGAACCTTTTAAAATTTTTTCCCAATACAACCACAAGCTTCAAAGCATTTCCCTTGGATTTTATATGGCAGAGCAATACAAAACTCTCCTTTGTGAAGTGGAAATACAAGGACGGGTGCTATTGATTTTTTTTTTTATTTTACAAATAAAACTATGTAAAGTGTGGTGTTCATTTGTATTCAGAACCCCCAAGTCAGAGTCAGATAACCACTTTTAGGTTTCTTCCAACTTCTAGAGACCTAAATCTGTGTTTGCATAATAATCCATCAAACACAGCAGACTGGGAGGATGGCATCTTTGAAAATCAATTTCAAATTTAACATTTAGTTCTGGGCTTTGATTAAGTCAATCTAATACATTTATATTCTTTGATCTAAAACCTCCAATTTTGGTTCTGGTTGATTGTCTAACGTTGGTGTCCTGGAAGGTGATCCTCATCCCTAATTGCAAGTTTGTTGCAGTCTCTAAGGGTTTTCTTACAGAACTCCCTCATCTTTAGATCCAATCATCTTCCCATCAACTCTTGGCAAGTTCCCTCTTCCTGCTGAGTAAAAGCATTCCCATAGGGTGATGTTTCACCATTTTAAACATGTTTCACCATTTTAAGTCACCCCCAACCCCCATATGACAGTCAACTCTCTTTTAATCTCATCTGACGAGAGTGAGTTTCTTCATATCCCCGAATGCCTTGTGGTAAATTGTAAATTGAACTTTTCAAGGCTTTCTTTTAGCATATTTTCTTCCCATTCTTCCATTATTGCCAGAGTTGTGGATCACAAAACTGATATTGTTCCAGTTGATGTTTTTATATTGAGTAGATGGACCAAACGGTGTCCTACGAGACCTCCAAAGCTTGGAATTTTTGTGTTTAAAAATGGTTCAATTCAAATACACAATCACATTTTTCATACTTTTATTTAAAAAAAGTAACAATAAAACGAAGAAAAAAAAGAAATAGTAAACCGATGTAATCATTTCCACATACATGCTCACACATTTTGTTCTACTTTATGTTGGTCTGTCACTTAAAATCTCATTGAAATACATCCAAGTTTGTGTATGTAATATGATGAGATGTAAAACGGAGTAAGAATACTGTTGAAGGTGAAATCTTTGACTGTAAAATCACATTATTTGGCAGCTCATTCAGAAAACAAGATTACTAAACATTTCCAGTTTTGTGCATACTTTATACCCTCATATGTATAACTTTGTTTGCAGACAACATGTTGTTTATGTTGTATAAAGAAACAAATTGTAGAGAGCACTTCACACCCCGCAACTCCCCTCTAACACTTCAAGAATGTTAGAATAAAATCATGTGTTTTGTAAGTTGTTTTCTTTTTGTTTATTTGGTATTTTGGATGTGAAATCTGATTTTATATGACTCTAACAATAACGACATTATGTATTTCTACTTTTCAGATTGAACTGTGTTTTTTTACTTGTGTATTGCTTAAATTATGAAAATTTCGCCTTATAAGAATTAGAATTTAATCCAGTTTTGTATCAAAAACAAACCTTAAAGGACATCATGGTTTTAGCATCACTAGTGTACAAAAGCAGGAAGGTTCCACTCAGAAGCGAGCCCTTTGAACCCATTCTTGCCCCACACCAAAGGCTCAGGCATCAGCTGGCCAGCGAATAATGTGAAGGATGTGGGCTGCTACGGATAAATGGTTGATGGAGGAAGCAAGCCTTCACCCATCAGGATGTCAGCCACTTGAACTTCAAAACATAGAGCACTTCCCCTTTTTCTGCTCATTCAAAGAGCATTTCCAAGTGTGTTTCTTTTCTTCCTACAGATGCTAGCAGACAGATCATCTTGTGTCGAAATGATCTGCTTATCCCTTTTATTCACAGAAGAAAAAAGTAACAGGAAAAGAGGCCCAATTTTTATTAACTTTCCAATTACTACTCAGAAATACGGCAACAGTGTGATACATCTGTTCATAATAACAAAATGTTTTATGTGTTAAACACCTGGAAAAGAAAACTGTCCCAAAAACAGCTACATGTTTCAGAGAGGAAGGATATAAAAGGTCCTATTGTGATTAATTATACTAATATTAAATTAGTAGTATTTTGCCATGTTCATGGATAATGGGTATGTATAGAAGAGACATTTGCAATACTTGTTCTGATTATATATTTGTCTGCTGAGAAGTGCTGATAAAAATAAGTTAGTACCATCTTATGTCAAAATGTATTATATTATTTTTGGTAGATTATCATGTTAGCCAATTCAGATTGCTATATTTACTCTAATGTGTCATATACAGATACTAAATTTGTAATTTGTAAATGTCATTTCTAACACCTTAATATTAACATTTACTATTTATGTAGTTTAACCTTTAATTTGGAAATATAACTGTTCAGTTTCTTTGTTATTTTTTTACCATTTTTATATTTATTTACTTATTTAGCTTTTCTCTTCTTCTTTTGTCTATTTCTTCCTAAAATAATTTATTTATGCATGGACAAGAGTGAAGTGTTTGTTTTCAAATTTGAAACAGTGCCTATTAGCCACTTCATTCCATGGATTATCAAGCAAACATTATAGAAAACCATATTAAAGGACTTAATGGAAAAGGGCATCTTTGTGTTATTGCATCTAATGATGAAGCAGTAAAATAAAGACATCACTGTGGATATATGTTGCAGTATGAAACCAAAACTGATGACTGTGAGAAAATGTTGCTTCTTTTTTAACAACCAGAAGTGTTTAGCAATAAACTAAGCATTTTATGAATGAACTGTAGTCCAACCACCATTAAAACTGCAAAGATGGCTGCAAATAGGGCTATTATAAATCATGTTTGCTTTATGTCAGCGCTTCAAAGTGTGTCAGTCCTCACTACAGCAAAATATCTATATTTTTCCCTTTTCTTTTACTTATTTCCTGAATGATCCTCTTTAAAGTCTCTGCCTCCATTCTGCCATCAGAAAGTGAACTGCATGTCATCTCCAATCACTCTCACAGGAGAGCTCTGTGTTGTAGCCCAGAAAACCACAGCAGACTCGTGCAAATGGGCCAATATGTTTAGAAACCAAAGTGAAACAAGGCAAGTGAGGTACCAAGAATAATATTAACCTTTCTACAGCATTATGGCTAAATTATAGGGGAGCAATAAAGTAATTATTGGACAACTGAGAATTTTCTGTAACTGGATAAAATGGTCTGGTTATTGAGCTCAGATGGTAGAATTTGGTAGTACAAAATCTACCAATCTACCATTTCTCTTGATTAATCTGTCTAATCATGTGAGTCTGTAGCTGTAATGTTAAGAAATCTCATCCTATGTGTAAAAATTGTATAAAAAATGTGTATATGAACTGGTTAATTTTTTAAAACATTTTCTTCATCCAAGGAGAAATTCAGCTGCTTCAACATTAAATCAACAATAACAAGTTTCTTTTCACTGCATGTTCTATAATTCAACCCCAAAAAGAAGAAAAGGATTGTTTCTAAC
This sequence comes from Girardinus metallicus, assembly GCA_903067095.1. Lineage (NCBI taxonomy): Eukaryota > Metazoa > Chordata > Actinopteri > Cyprinodontiformes > Poeciliidae > Girardinus > Girardinus metallicus. Next base: position 70,950 of record CAEGAE010058096.1, read on the forward strand.
TTTTAAAGATTGACCATAATTACTTTCATCCATTTCAAATTTTCAAATAAAACAAGCTTTGATTCACAGCTTTAATTAAATCTGAAAATAAAAACCTTAAATCAGAAAAGTATTTTTGAACTTTTTCAGTTTCACTTTTTTTTTCTATTTCAAAACATTTTCTGTCAATTTCTAATCTTTATTTTCAGTTTTACTTGATGTTTTTGTTTCAGATCTTTTTTCAGATTGAATTTTTTCTTTTGATAAAATTTTATGGCCCCATTAAGTCCCATATTTGGGCCTTTGTCATAAAGGTTTTGTCTTTATGTGAGAGGTGTTATCAAAGACCGTTATTCTAGAGTTGAGTCTGAATAGGCAACAAGCTGATTGGTAGATAGGACTTCAATCACAAATTCAAGGCAGTGGAGCTTCTATAGATGTATAATAAAATGTATAATTCACCTGTTAACTCTGCTTAAGTCCTCATGCACTTACGTAAAATTTGATTTGGGCTCCTCTTCCTGTTCAGAACATCACAGTTACTAACGTTCAATACAGATTTAAAGGAATCCATGTTTATTGACTTAAACTGTCAAATCAAATTTAGTTGTATTCCTGTTATCTAGACTTGTTTATCAGTTCCAAGTTAAAAACCAGTGGAACTTGTTCGCTGACAAGATAACTACTATTGGCAATACAAGCTAATGTTGAGACATTACTCAGCATTTCATAGTTTCAAACATGAGCAACATGTTCACTATAAGGGATAGTCTAGAACTGTATAACTCAAAATAATTAGATAAATATATGAAAAGAACAAATCTTTTTTTTTTCACCACAGTTAGGCTTTTCATTAAAGATAAACATGTTGGATTTTCTGTTTATAATTTGGATTTTGAAATAACTATTCTGTTTGTTCATCCAGATTAAAATTTGGAAACCTCAATTTAAAAAGAATAACATAATTAAATCATTTTGTATTACAAATCCTGTAATATGGTGTATTGTCAAAATGTTACCTTGATTCAGAATAACATTTAATATGCGCACAAAATGGTTTATTTCAAAGGTTAATTGTACTTGATCTTGATTATTATGCTCTAAAGCTGATAAAAATTGTTAAGAAAACATGTTGATTTAGAGGGCCTTCACCTTCTTCCATTATTAGATCCACTGTACAGTACTCCATGTATTATATAATGGATTTAGTTTATTTCAGATTTCTGAAACAATCAGGCCATTGACAAATCCTGAATGAAAATGAAATCAGCGCATCAGCGCTTCTTATTTATCAAAATCTCCTTCCAACATTTTTTCATTAAAACCCTTTTATATAGAATTTTGTGATCTCCCAACTCCTTCAGCTAATACTTTTTACAGTTCAGATTCGTTGTTGAGAGTTCCAATGACAGAATGTTGGACTACTCGCAATACATTTTGTGGGCCGTAAAATAATATTTAAAAATCGCTTCTACACCAGTTGATCTCATGTGTTCTTCTATTTACCTTTGAACCTTTTTTTTTATTATTATTTTATTCATTTTTTGCATCTTCTCGAACAACTATTGTGTGACTGGTCAGAAAAATGAAGTGCAAATGGTTACTACTGATGTATGCTAAGAAGGCTTCACAGGAGTTCTGCACTTGAGTTCTTATGAAGTATGAAATCTCCTGGCCAAACTTTCTTCTTGTTCTTTCCACTTTGAGCTTTATTTGTTCTTGTAGATAATGTGCAGACCTTCACTGAGTTGGTACTTGTTACAAAAGGTTTCAGCAAACAGAAAGAATTGCATAAAGGTTTGACTCATGGGCTGCTTGTTCAACTGTAGAATTACTAATGCTCTTTTGTGACAACATTTGATTTCTAAAAGCAAAGTCTAGCCACAACTCATGTACAACTCCAAAAAAGAACAGCTGATAAATATAAGGAGAAACTGCACAGAGACATTTTCAACAATCGTCAGCTTTTCCGGAGATCTTTTCACCCTCATGAGTCCCATAAGGCACAAAATAATCTGTTAAACTGCTTAACGTACAGGGCACCAAGACAGACGCGCCCCTCTGCTGCCATCTGGTGGACAAACTGTAACGGACACGTCTTCAATGACATACATTCATTATACATATCAAAGTCTTCAAGTTTAAATTAATCCTTTTGTTGTTTGTTTTTTTGTTGTTGTTGTTTTTTTTTTAGTTATGAGAAGTCATGTGTCTCGACAGGTGGTGTCTCTCTCTGAAGTATTCGTGGCAAATCGGGCAGGTGAGTTTCTCCTCCTTCCTACGTCTCACCTGAGACTCCGCCGCGAACTCCTTTTTGTGGTGAGAGCGCATGTGAAACACCAGATCTGAGGTCATGCGGAAGGACAGGTTACATTTGGCGCACCAGTTCTGCACCGACACACCGAATGAGGAGGTGAAAGTCGGCGGGAGGACCGTGAGGGCGGATGTGGTCTGGAGGTTTCTGGACCAGTGCTCCGGCGCGTAATGGAAAGCGTTGCCTAGTGGAATCGGGGAGGCCAAAGTCTGCATGTCACCGCCCACGATGCTGGATGCCATCAGATTGTTGTATCCCAGAATAGTCCTGTTGGTGAACGAATCAGTGATCTCATCCACACGGCTAGAGGGGGCTGCTGGAGCGCTGCTCAGTTGGATCTGCTGGTTCAAAGCAGATGTCCTTTTACCAGGTTTACAAAACGCGCTTTTCTGCTCGCCCTGGCTGCTCGACAGAACCAGAGAAAACGCGCTGTTGCCGCTCGAAAGCACACCAGATCCTTCCCCTGTCCCCAAACGTGTGTCAAGCACTTTATGGTGCGTAAAAGCAGCACTGACTTCCCCAACTTCAGCTGAATCAGCGCTTCCTCGTGGCGCACGAACTGCTTTGACCCTGTCAGCTTTGAGTTTGTCAGGAGAGGAGGAGGAGTCATCCGCAGCCTGGTCGCAGCTCTTACCCATTTGGGTGACATTTTCATCGTTTGAAATATTCGTTTTCTCTAACAGAACCGTTTTTCGCCAGTTGGGGACCGGAGCATCTTCGCCCTTTCTCTTTCTGGACGGAGCCTCCGCCTCGTCGCTTCCTCCAGATATTTTTTGCTCTAGATCTCTGGCGATGTTGTGGAAGTCGGTCACTTGGTGATGCCTCTTGGTTTCCACGTGCTTGAGCTCATAGACCTCACGGTTCCAGGTGTCACTCTTCGATTGGGTGCACAGAAATCTGCAATGAGCCACGAATGGATTCTGATTTTTGAAGATCTGCTTGCATCTCCCGCATTTGTATTCTAGAAGAGAGAAAAAATAGATGTATAACGTCACTTGGGATTTATTTATTTTCTTTATTATTTTCTTAGTACTTCTCTAACTTGGTTTGTTTAGACTTTTAAATATGACAAAACATTATACTGTGCACTGACTGAAATATGCTGAAACTAATGGAGTTATAAATGTATCCTCGTCCCTAACCCTCTTGCTTTGGGCATTGCTGTTTATTCTTCTTAAGCAACTGTAGAAACAGTTTGGTGTATTAACAACAGCATTACTAGCATTAGTAAAAAAAATAAAAATAAAAAAAAAATGCTGGTTAAAATGCCAGCGAAGGATGACACCCACTTTAATGGAGAGATGATTATTTAATATTTGGCTTACTTGCATGTACAACACCTAAACACAAGATGAAGACCTTTGAATCGCTGTCCACTGTGTGTGAAGAGACTGAAGTACACAAACATGTTAAATTTCAGTCTGGCTGGACATCGCAGTGCTTGGATGAAATCCCACTATTTAATCAAATTTCCCCAAGCAACCAAGAAAAAGCCTTTGTGCAGCTTGAACTCATGCTTATAAAAAAAGATCCATCTCACCTCCATTTAACACGTTGAGCTTGTGATGGTGTGTAAAGTCCATAAGACATCTGTTGTTAAAATGTAAGTTGTATCTGTTTTTTTTTTCCTTCTGGATATAATGTGCAGCTGCAACATCTACACACATGCAGCAAATAGCTGTTGCACAGTTGTCATCAACATTATGTGTAAAAGGAAATTCTCGAACTTCTGTTGAATATCAGTCTAAACCGCTGTTTAAATCCCTTTAATTAATCCAATCCATCAAAGCACATCGGTACTCACAAAAAGCTGCGTCTCACCTCCGTTCAGCCCTTTGATCATGTCTGTGAACCCCAGCAGGTCAGACAGCTCCTGGTCGTACCACACCAGCAGCTCCTCCTCAGACTGAATGTCCCGCGTCGTGCGCACATACACCTGACCCGCTTTCAGAAATGCCTCCGCGTTCTGCTCCTCTGCGTTACGCGCAGCCTGCACCAGCCGCAGCCAGGAGAGCACCAGAGCTGAATTGCGCATGGCCTCTGGGTCGACCTGTTGGCACGACACATAAAAAAAAGGCGTCTTTATTTATTGTTGTTTGTTTTGTTGTTGCTGCTGTTTTTAATGCCACATTTTCAATTTTATTTTAAAGTTCACATATAAGCCATACTGTCATGAAGTCGTTTAAAGTCCACATGTCCACGCTGCCTGACCCTTGACTCACCCTGAACATGTAGGACTTCGCTGTCTTGTCGCTGCATTTCTGGGCAATAAAGGCGATGGTTTCGTAAAAAGTGTTTTGAAGGACGCACGGACCAAAGCACGTTCCTGCAGGGATGCATCGCGTCACCACCACACTGGTGTTCAGATCCGTTGGATGTTGCAGGAATTTAGTGTCACTGGACCAGATGGACCGAGTCTGGAGAGCGTGATCCATCGCTAAGCTGAAGAAGAATCATCAGAATCAGATACAGGTTTTTTTTTTAACGATCAAATGTCTAAATGGCATGCATAAAGCTGTGTATTAAGTAATTTGCTATAGAAAACAAATGTTTTAAATTTGTAACATGTGAAGCGAACTGGGTTTCAGATAACAGATGATTTAAAAAAAAAAAAAAAGATCCTTTTGAAATATTTATGGAAAAATAAAATAAAATCCCAGAGGGAGGCCAACACAGCTGGTGTTGGAGTGAAATAATTTCTAACGTTCTTTGTTTCGGTTTTTCACTCGGTTACTCCTTTTGTCTCCGCATCTGCCGTGGAGTCCAACTGGCTCCTCTGTGCGCAAGAGAAGTTCAGCGGCTCTTAAAAAGCGTTTTCTGAACATTTTATACGATCACTGAAACATATTTATGCAAAAATGCCGATCTGTTAGTTTACACAAACATATGAACATACGATATTGTAACCTATAGGAAGAATTTGGTGCCGCTCTTAAAAAAAAAAAAAAAAGCGTTCCCTCATGCGCAGGTTTGGCTGTGACTGGTCCGTGGTGTTCCTGAGTAGGCTGCAGAGGAGACGTGGATTAAGGATGCTGTTGACGGACTCACCCGGCGAACATGGAGGATGCTGTTGGTTCCGGCAGGTGCAGCGGACCTCAGAAGCGAAGCTCCCTTGGACGAGTTCCTTCTCCGACTGAGAGCCCTTCCTCACTGGCTGCCCCTCTCGTCTTCCACTCCCAGAGCAAACTGAAGCCTGAAGCTCGGCGCACTCATTATAACACGTGCGCGCTCACGGTCGCACGCGCTCATGCGCGGCTTTTGCTGCAGCATCTAAAGCGATAATACGGTATTTACAGGATTTTCCAAATGAAAACAGGATTTGGGGCATTAATTTGGAATGCAGTGTAATAACGGAAATTCCTACTTCATCGTGTTCATTTCAACCTTCTGCTTGTGTGCGACTGCACAACAATCTGTACTTTGTGATCTTTCATAGTGCGTAAAATAAATCAATCCACTTATTCTGACTTTTTAACTCTACTCGAAAAATAATCATATGCTCTATTGCGCAACAGAACCGCTCCTTTTGGTCGCGTTTCTATAAAAACAGTGAGTTTGGCTTACTCCATGGAGCAGAATGTGGCCAAAGAAAATGCAACAAAGTTGGCTGCCATTGTGTGCGCCTTTAAGGGGTCTGGGCTTGCCAACGGGTCAATGCATTATTCATAACTAAATGTTTTTGTTTAATGAGCATTTAATAATTATTCTGCATCAGAGCTTTCAATTTTGGGGTGGCCTAAATATCTTGCTGGTTTCTGAGCCAACTTTTGTTTTATAACGAGAAAGTAAAAAACCCCGAGGAAAGGATTCCTTGGAAGTTCTCCAACTATCAAATCACCTTAATACATTTCAGAGGCTTTGGAGGAAGAATTAATCATTTATTTATTTATTTTTGTTGGTTTGGGGGATATTAGCTTGTATATTTATTATTTGGAAATAAGAACAGCATACTATTAATATTTAATGTAACCAATATTTCAATTAAACTTTTGTTATCTGAGATAGTTTGGGCCTAAAGGTAAGGTAAGGTAAGGTAAGGTAAGGTAAGGTAAGGTAAGGTAAGGTAAGGTAAGGTAAGGTAAGGTAAGGTAAGGTAAGGTAAGGTAAGGTAAGGTAAGATAAGGTAAGGTAAGGTAAGGTAAGGTAAGGTAAGGTAAGGTAAGGTAAGGTAATTTTATTTATATAGCACATTTTCAGCAACAAGGCAATTCAAAGTGCTTTACAGGAGTTAAAAGGAAATACAAACAAAATAACAAACCAAAGGAAAGAGCAAAAGAAGAAAAAGCTAATCCAAGTTCTAATCCCTGTTCTGGGTTGCTAAATAAGTGTAAATAAGTAAATATCCTCTGGACTTCTGGGTTGCTAGATAAGTATAAGTATTTTCTGGACTTTCTAAGTGTGCTCTAAATTTGTAAAAGTATTCCACAGTTCCTAAATAATAATAACTAAATGTTCCTGTTCTGGAAGAATTTTTTCTGGACTCTAAGTTTGTTGTAATTCCTTTTCTGGGTTGCACTAGTAGGAGTCTCTCTGCATTTGAATAGTGAGTTTCTAAAATACAAGCTAAAAAGCTTGTTCTAGTTCCTTTTCTGGGTTAAATGTAAGTACGCCACAGTTTCTAACAAAATAAGATAAAAAAGAGGAAAGGACACATTAGGGCAAATGGCAACATTTAGACAAAACAAAGGACGAAACAAAGACAGACAAGACTAAAGTTGACAACATTGAGTGTAAACGCACAGTTGTTCTCACTGGGTGACCACAAAGTGACAACCTTTCCCTATATTGTGATATATATGTAACTTTGTGTCACCTTGGACTTGCTCTGCTTGCGATAGCTTGTCATGTTAAAATGATTTTCCTTATTTTTGTGACAATCACAAATGTTTGGAAACTAACCAGTTTCCTATGGAGTCCCCAAATGGCCATGAAAGTAAGTTGTGTCCTAAATCTACTGGTCATCTGCAAAATATGAATGATTGAAATGATTTTTTTCTCCAGCTCAGCTTTGTGTGGTCTAATCAAGTCAACCCAACGCAAAAACAAACTTCGAGAGGACCAGCGGGGGACCATAATGAGCAGTTGATCTCTGACAACGCTTATTGACCTCAAACATCTTCAAAAGAAAAACTAAAGGAGCTTAAAATGATCCAGTTTTACATTTATTTAGGACATAAGTAATCATGCTGACTGAAACATCAAGAGTTTTATATGGTAACAGTCATGATGTATGTTTCTACTTGGATCTGTGTCTCAAACTTCATGGAGAATGCAACTTCACATTATTGTAAAATTAATTGACAGTCAGTTACACTTTCCTGATTGATCTAAGTCTGCATTAGATTGGCTCTTCACAATTTATTTAATGGTATTTATGTAATAAATAAAGTGGAATTGGAGCCCAAATGAAATAAGCTTTAGGTCCCCAAACAGTTTTAGACCGGCTCTGCACACTTCTTCTGGTTTTCATGTGAGGGCGAAATGTTGACGACTCGATATTATAACGAGTCTGTTTTTAAAAGCGTGATAATGAATGGATAAGCATGGTAGGGGAAACACTCACCGCTCATACACCCAACTGCTTTATGTCACACTACGACGTGATTAAGTCATATTTATGTGAATATCTATAAAGCTATACCAAAATCAATGTTACTTGCGGCCAGTTGTGAATGTGTATACATTTTTTTTTTTTTTTTTTATTACACGAAAATCCAAAAATCAAGGCTAAAACCTTTAAATGTCGTGCAAATGTATTTTTGTTATGTTTGTGCGTATTGCGTAATCCACAAATTGAGGCAATCTGCCCCCGGATTTGAACACAGAAGATTTCTTCTCCTTTGGCAACAAATAGAAAAAGTGAAGTTTTGCTTCTCTCCTCGGGTGTCGCTCCTCTCCTCTACTCGGTTCTCCTCTCACATCTCCTTCATCCTGCCCTGCTTTCACGCTGTTTTTTTTTTTTTTTTCCCCCCGTCAGCCGAAAGAGAAGCCTTGATGAACCCGGCTTGAGCAGAGCAACACTCCTCCAGGGCTGACTCCTCCTTGAAGGCACACACACAAAAAATAACCCAACAGTCTGTTTGGAAACAGACGAGTAAAGAGAAATGTGAAGATCCTGAGTGGTTGCAGTGTTGGAGAAGTAAAGTGCTAACCTGGAAAGATGGCGTGGACACAGGCTCGCTTGTTGCTCCTCGCCTTTGCGTCGCTTGGATTTTTCCTCCTCTCCGTCCCGGTGGAAGGGGAGCCGCCGGGAGAGCAACAGGAGGAGGAGGAGGAGACCATGTCCTGTCAGGGCGCGTTTGACCTCTACTTTGTTCTGGACAAGTGAGTCCCCGATATTATTTATGGCATTGTTACTTTCTGCTCGCTGCGCATTGCCATGCAACCGAGCTTAGAAACGTGGAGCGCATCAATCGTCCTGTTGTGGCCTTACGGTGCTTTAGAGAAGAAAGCTACTCAATGCGGCGTTATGGGTGACTTATAAAATAAACATCTGCATCGTAGGGTTTATCATTCTACAAAGTCAGCGTGAGGATAAAAGTGCCTATGTGTCACAAAACTATCCCCCTTCCTCCTAAAAGTCTACTGGAAGAATTTGCTTAGGAACACAACTTAAACCACTTTTCTTTGTGTTAGATATGTTCAACTATGCAGGCTGTAGTGATTTTTCAAGTAGAGAGAATATTCTGGATTTCGGAGCGTGTTTTTCTTTTTGTCTGGCTGAAAGTAGTGAGTCAAAAAGGTTGTGTTACCCACGGATGTGGGCAGGGCGAGCAGGATAGGGTTTCAGGCTGATGACGCCTGCGGACACAGCTGCCTGCATGGCCCTGCGAGCTCCTCAACGGGTCCTTTTCACTTTTGTCCTGCTTTAAATAATCACTCTTTCTTTAATCCTGCAAACGAAGCGTTTTTTTTTTTTTTTTTTTTTTTGCAAACACTGGCTGAAATCTTTAATTGTAAAATGGGAAAATTTAAAACACAGGGGGTGTAAAATATACCTAAATGTACCATTTAAATGAACGGTATTTATTACAGTGCCATCTAGAGGCAAAAATTGTAGATTGCAGCAAAAATCATTCGCATCATTCCCACCCCTATCCTTCAATTCCGTTTCAGTTTTGATTAATTAATTTACTTTTATTTGGAACATGTAAACATGCCATGGGTTTTATTTAAAACATATTACCAAAATAAAGTCAGATATAGTAAAACAGCATAACCCCAATCTCATTGATTTACAGTAAAGCAAAAGAGTGTAAAGAGTAGCTCTGCTTATTTAATCCGGCTCCTTTTAAATCATAAGTCATTATTTTCATTGATGAATATTACTTTAATTTAATTATTAAATAATACATCTAAGCAATAGGAACACTTAGAGAATCTTAAACAAGTTAATCTTCCTTGTATTTTTTGAGCATCATAGAGTTGAACTATTTTCATAAATGGTGAGTGTGTACCTTTTTCATTTCCAGTAAAATTGGCAGAGAAATTACAACAATAAAGTGTTAACCACTGACCAATAAAGTTCTTAAGGATTCACTGTGAAAAATTGCAAGACGGTTCAACTGTTTGACAGGACAATATCAATAAAATACATATTTGGACTTATGTACATTAGCCTAATGTTAGAGAGTATATTTAAAAATGTTAATTGACGTCCTAAGATAGCTAATAATGTCTATGAGAATGTATTACCAATAGATCACCTTGTATTAAAACAGGTTTTAAGTCAACATTAGATTATAAATTCTTTAGAAAAGCAGGTCATTTCATCTTTTATATCCATCTACAAGTGCGGTGTGGCTTGCGTTGTGTCTGGACTAAGTAGATGCAGATGTAGATATGATGAAACACAGTGGTGGCAGCATTGTGCTTCGTGATTTTCTTCAACATGGGAGTTGACGGGATGATGCAGATGAGTTAAATATGGGGAAATCGTGGAACAAAACTTTCTAAAAACCTACAAAAGACTTAAAAATCTGAGAAGGAATCTGAAGTGTGGCATGCATATGTATTCAACCTCATACATATGTTGAGATTTTTATCTGAACTGCATTTAAATTCAGGTCTTGAGCATTGATTTAAGTCTAGCCAACATGCCCATGTTCATGACTCCACACACAAACAGCTGCTTTTCTTTTAGTGAGCACATGAAACGTTTTGAAGTTTCAAACACCCCTTAAAAGTACATTTACTTTTAAGTAAATGTACTTTTAAGTAAATATGCTTCTTTAAAGTGGCTTGTTTGAAACATTTTATGTTAGTTTTTTGTTCTTTTGATGAAGAAATTGCCAGTGCTAGTTACCTTCCAGTTTCTCATCCAGACTTCTACACAACAGCTGAAATCAGGTGAAACCAGTTAGCAGCAGAGAACATGGAGTAATGTACAAATAATTTATGTATTTATTGATCTGTTTGGTCGGCATTCTTTTTCACTGCAATGCTTCTCCTTACCTTAGAGCGAATTTATGTAGTGTTGTGATTTCCAGCTAAGTCTGCCCTCCATTTACTTGTTTATCTTTTATTTCTAAATAGAAGTGTTTTAGTTTCATTCAAATTCAATTGCAGCCTGTTTTTTCAGTCACTTCACTTCATTTGTCATCTTATTTAATAAACACTGCAAATCAGGACAAGAGCAGAACATATTCATTAGTAAAAAAAGACCAGTTGTATTATTCCAGACACATTGCTTATGGCAATACACTTCATTCCTTAAAAAGAAATGCAGACACTGAATACACTAATGTAAATTCACTTTTACATGCATATTTTCAACAGTCTCTATCATTAAAAGAAAACATAAAGAAAAGAAATGTTGAAATAACAGACCAGGCTAATAACTGGTGATAATATTGCCAGAAATTAAAAAGGAAGGGGAGGGAGATATATTCTGAGCACGGCTTGTGATTCTCCAAGAACAATATTAGCTTGTTGTTTTTTTTAACCTCACACACCATTATGAGTAACCTTACTGTAGCACAGCAAAAATGCTTTTGCAGCAAGGCCAAGACAAAGCCACACACTGAAAAAATTCCCAGCAAAATCAACCCTGCAGTTGTTATTGTTTCCAACATTTCTTCCAAATCTTTGTCTAATATGTCATGGCATGCTAAATATCCTAAGCTCAGTTTTATCATCAAAACTCAAAGTGGATGTTGGTAGAAACATGGTGATGTGGCTTGTAGAAAAGGATCTTGGTCATCTTGAGGTATTAAGAGTTTGTTGCCAAATAGGCCATCAAGAAAATGCTGCAATTTCTGCTGAGACCACAATAAATTTTTCGCACAGGAAAAATCAAACTTTGCATCTTGTAGGCCTCTATTCACCCCATTCATGTTGCTGTTTTGATTACTTTCACTATCAGGTTTGAATTTGTAAAAAGGCAAATAGATTAGATTATTTATCCATTCATTATCCAACATGCTCACAACTTGTGAGGACACGAGGCTTTTTGATAGTTTTAATTTGATTTTAGAAATTGCTACAAAAGCATTTTTTTTGGTGAGTACACCAAGAAAAATTGCTGCTTATGCACATCATGAGCCAAATGGACTGAAATTATGGCGTTTCAAAACATGCTGTCTTAGCAGAGAAAAAAAAAAATTAAAACAACACCCAACACCACAATTGAATTGTTTGCTCAATCTGACTAGAAGATGAAAATTACAACAAGTCTTTAATAGAGTAAAGATTGAGTTGGAGGCGACGCTGCACGTAATCCAGGACTTGCAAGCATAAGCTTGAAAAAGAATGCCTGTCTTCCAGTGTCCTCAGTGGAACCACCCCATGAGCTGTGAAGTAGACAAAATGAGTGACATTTAGGTCGGGTTTAGACACGTTGGGCGATCTTTCAGATGTCCATCTGTGTGCCACTCTTCAGTCTTTACCCTTTGCTTCAAAAAGTTTAGTAGAAGCCTTGGGAGTGCGGCACATCATGCATAGCCAAGCCTCTGGAGCTGTAAGCATCATCAGGCCTTCAGGAAGCCGCTGATCTTTCCTCCAAGATAGGACTGCCTCGCTTCCTCGCTCTGCGGATCTTAAATGCCACCCAGTGACCCAATCTAATATTTCCGTGGCAGAGTGCAGAGCAAAACTGAAAACAGCGAATGTGCATCTAGTTTTTAGACATCACCTCATCGGTGTTTGTCTGTCCCTCATGTTTGACTTTGGCTGTGTGACAGGGTTATGAGCTCATAACTGCAAGCAACAGAAAAACTAAATTACCATGAGTGCCACCTTCTTAAAGCCATGTCTGATCCTCACTTAAAACCAGGCTACAGTTTTTTTTCCTCTCAGTCTGGGTCTTCACAAATTCAGTAATACTGGCTGTGTGTTGTGTAGAGGTCTTAAACAGATTTCTGTTCTTTTTTAAGGGGGAAGCATTGTCATGTCTGGTCTGCAGAACCTAAAAATACAGCTACTGAAATAAAATGATGATAACTTTGTTTTTGTTAAAGTTTTGATTTTAGCTGTCGAAGTAACCAAGTCTTTTAATATTATTACATTATTTCTATTACATTGAATTCAACAATATTGAAAAAAAATGTGAAGTCAAATTTTCATATGTAGTTGAAACCAAATATTTACATATGTTGTTTAAAACTCAAATAATCCAAATTTCCTAATTGTCTGATGTTTAGCAAGCTAAAAAAAAAAAAAAAACAATGTTCCTTCTTTTTAGGTCACTTTCATCCCTATTTGCAAACTGTTGCCATTTTGCTAAATGGCAGAATATTGAGAGAGATCATGTTTTTAAAGAATTTTCTTTTGGGTGCTGAGTGGCTCAGTTGGTACGACATGTACCTCGCCACAGTTGTCCAGGCTTTATTTGCCGATCTGGGCAACTTTTTGCACGTCTTCCACTTTTCTCTGATTTCCTGTTTATTTATTTCTCAATAAAGACCCCAATTTTCCTCTTACTTACTTCAAATTTAAAAGTTGTTCAGACCATAAGATTACGCTGTCGTTCAACAATTTCGTAAAGTCCAGTCATGACTTCAAGAAGTACGGATAGAGTAATTCGCAGCCTTTGAACTAAATGGTTTCAAACCTATGCATGTATTTTAAGACAACACAGCTTTTTCCTCTGACATTATTGAAAAATAAATAGAAATCAGTGAAATATCAAGAAGAGGAATTGTGAACCTCCACCGGTCTGGTTCATCCTTTACAATTTCCAGATGGCTGAATGCACCACATTCATATGTTCAAATAATTAAGAGAGTGTAGACATAGCAGGGATGTCCAGCCGGCATACCGCTCAGGAAGAACACCGGCTCTGTGTCCCAGGGATGAGCATGTTTGGTGAGAAATATGCATAACAACCCTGAAGCCAAAGTAAAAGACCTTGTAAGGAGGCTGGTTGAAGCTAGTAAGAGAATGTCATATAGATATGGGCAGAAAGCCTACTCAGAAAAAAGAAGGCTATTACTTCAATAGCAACTGAAAAAGTCAGATTTGTAGTTAGAAAACTTACTTTGGGACAAATACTTATAGTTTTAGAAAATATGTCCTGTAATATAATTAAACTAAAGTTTAAGTGTTTAGGTACAGGAAAAAAGTGAAGCTTGAAAGTCTGAGAATTACGGGTGCACCGATTTATAGGCCAGCCGATTTATCGATGCAGACTTCCTTAATTTTGGGAGATCGGTGATCGGCCGATACCTACATGTGAAACTGATCATATCCTCTGATCTTAGCTACTTCTGCGAAGGTCCAAAAATCAACCACTGTCCTCTTCTGCTCTAATGTGAGAGAAGTTTGCCTTGTAGAACAGCCCACCAGGTCATGTCTGCATGTTAGTCACGCTACCGTTACCAACGCAGCAACTATCTTTATATATTTACAACATTTCAGACAAAAAAAAAAAAAGAAAAAAAAAAACTGGTATTGGCCAAAATCAGAATCGGCAGGTCAGGCTTTTTAATTGGTAATTGGCGATTGGCCAGAAAACTGCAATCAGTGCACTCCTACTTGTCATGGGGATGTTTTGCTTCAGGAAGGAATGGTTACTTCACAAATTAGATGGCTTGAGGAAAGAACATTATGTGAAGCAACATCTCAGAACATCAGCCAGGAAGTTAAACCACAAATGGGTCTTCCAACGGGATAATAACCCTATGCACAATGCCAAATTAGTTAGAAGGTGTCTTAAGGACAACAGAGTCATTATTTAGGAGTGGCCATTACAAAACCCTGGTCTCAGTCCCACTGAAAGCAGAAAAGGCGTGTGTGAGTGAGGCAGCTTAACAAACCTGGCTCAGTTACACCAGTTCTGTTTGCAGAAAGAGGCCAAAAGTCCAGCAAATTATTGTGAGAAGCTTGTGGAAGGATACCCAAAATGTTTGGCCCAAGTCATGTAGTTTAATAGATCTAAAACCAAATAAGAAAAAACATACACTTATGAATTACAAAAATAAGTTAAAAAGATTTCTCCCTCTCATTGTTCTGCCGTTTAAGAACTGCACAATTATTTAATTATTTGGGCAATCAAGGCTGACAGGAAACGTTTAGTCTCACAGTGAGGAAAAAATGTCTTTTTAAACAGTGTATATAACAATCTGGTTTCAGTTGCATTTTCACATACTTGTATTCGAGTTAATCAGCAGCTAACATATTTTTAAGTTGTTGCTTTTTTTCATCTCAAAATATTGTCTTTATGTTTTTTTTTCTTGTGTTGACTAAAAAGTCAAACAATAAACTGCAGCAATATACAAAACATTTTTTTGGTAAATTCATTTACCATGTTCTGACTTTGCAAATTATAGAACATTAATAATATAAAGTTCTTTCTGCACATTACTGTTGCATGCATGTAGCTAAAACGATGAGCTTAGGTCTTATTTTGCTAAAAAGAACATCAGCTAGACCTTTTTAACTTTACAAACACAGTGAAATAAAGCAGAGTTTCTGTTGAGCTTTAGTGCACAAAGTTTCTCAATAAGATAGGGATCTAGCAGGAAGCTCCTCCTGCTGCCTTTCTGTTTATCAGATACTTCCACAGAAGATGGTAATTGAGAGGGAAGTCTACATTTATATGGAGGATACAAATAATCCCACTTGAACCCAACAGGCTTTGTGTTTCATTTTGCTTATGAACCTCTAAAACTCATGCAGATTTTCTGCTAAGGGGCTTTGATGTTACTTCCTGTAACACACATTCAGACATCTCCCCCCTGCTGAGTGATAGTTATGGTTCCCTCTGTTGTTCATGTCAAAGCCTTTTCTACTCTAGCGGACGGACACCCAACCTGTTGTTGGGCTGGCCGTGCATAGTGGGACCATCTGTTCCCCCTCACAGTCACACACACACACACACACACACACCCGCCCCCCCACCCACGCACACACACACCGTCACTCGAACACTTATACCACGAACAGAGGCCAGCTGCTTGGTACTCGGTCCCTGTTTAGAGGCAGACTGCTGCATCTGTCCCTGTCTAACCTCAACCCTGTGGCCCAGCAGCAATTAGCTCCCATTAGCAGCTCTGTGAGACGGGCTTTTATGGCATCATGCAGCAGACTAACCAGCAGCTCACAGATGACGGGTTGCAGTCCAAACTGAAGGAATGTTACTAAATCTTCAGAGGGTTGACCCCGGCAGAGACAGGGGTGACTTTAATTCTGAAGCATGTGGGATGCATTTGCATGTATTCTAAGGAAAATATTAACACTGTTATGTATACATGGATTTATAGGGGTTTTTTTAACTGGGAAAAATGCTGATTTTCAGATCTGGCAGCGTGAAGCATCACTGGAATGAGATTTACTCCTTTGTGAAGCACCTAGCAGAGAAGTTTATCAGGTAAAATGGACGACGATGCATATAAATTGTTGGATGGTTTGTTTAAGTCTTTACTGAAAGCTGAAGTGGAACAACTTTGTGTCTGCAGCCCCATGCTGAGGATGTCCTTCATTGTCTTCTCCACACAAGGAAAAATCATCATGGAGCTGACTGAGAACAGGTAACACACTCAGTGTTTTATCCATCCATCCATCCATTCATCCATCCATCCTAACTCTAGGTTCTACCTGATTCAAAAATATTTATGTCATGTTGACTCTACCTACTCTGTTCTATTTATTTTAATAAGAACTCCCCCTCAGTTTGTTTAGGGTGTTTTTAATCTGGATGTTTGTCTTTTACTCCTCAGGGAGGCCATAACTGAAGGCTTGAGGGCTCTGAACGATGTTATTCCTGGAGGAGACACATGCATGAACCTAGGCCTGGAGATGGTATGACTAATTCTTTTTGTGTACTAAATGCCTCCCTTGTGGCACAATGATTTACATCATTCAGTTAAACAAAGGTTTAGCTGAATTACCTGAATCTGAAAAAATTGTAAACTGCTGTTTTGCCTGTTGGTACTGTGTATGTGTGTCCAAAGCACTCCATTTTACCGCCTGTCTTTTTAATAACCCCTTCTTTTACAGCTCACTTCATAGTAATTGGTAGTGACAGCTACTTTTTTCACTTAGGACAGTTAAGCAAGTAAGTGAAAATATGAAATGATGACATTATAAAGCAAAGTTCGGAAAAGTCTCAGAACAAAACAAGTCGGACTGTTTGTAGACTGAGGTTAGCGTCCTGTGGTCTGAACACTTAGATGTGCCGGGTTTTGTCTGCAGTCATAATTATTATGCTAGAATTCACAATTGGGAAATGTGCCTTTTTTTTTTTAAGTTTTCTCTTTTTAAAATTATATAATGACAGTTACCTTCACTAGCATGATTCTTTCGTCACATTATGATCTTTCTCCTGTTAAAATTTTAACGCCTTTATGCTAAAATAATAATATTTCCTCCAGTCATTCATCATTAATTTTACACAAGAAGAACTGGCACATATTTATATGTGTATTAAATTCATTTCTATTAATCTCTAATTGAATGTCATGATCTCTTTGCATCTGCTGGGATAAGCAGAAATACCAATATGTGACCATTTTACTGTGTGAAACCATTTTAATGGAATATTGACTGATACCTGTTTTTTGCTATTACAGGCTAATGCACAGATTTACCATGAGAACCGAGGTAAGCTCCATCTGAAATGTTTTTGGTTTTTTTAGCACAATTAAATATAATAGCAAAAACAAACATAAACGATCCATGTTCTCTGTAGGGACTGCCAGTGTTATCATCGCTCTGACAGATGGGGAACTGAAGGAAAGACAGTACGACACAGCACAGCGTGAGGTAATGTGTGTTAATGTGGGGAAAAATGCACTATGGCATGCAGACTTGTTGTGGATTATTACCACTCTAGTTGCAATTAGTTTTACTCTAGAAAATTGTTGATCGATTGAATTTGTGGCTTAAACTTAGGAAATTCCCATTTAAATGTCACTTCGTACCTTGCTGGCAGTGGAAGTAGCTGAAATGAAGTATTTAATTTATGACCTGATCAGACAGAGGCAGCTAAAGAAAAATTACATAAAATCAACTAACCACTAATGACAAACTAAAGAAATTATTAAGATTCCATATTATGGCTCTAAATCAATTTTTAAGGGAAGTTTGGGGAAGGGAAAAGCAAGGAACAAAGCTGTTGAACATCCAGAAAATGAGGCCTGAACCTCAGGAACAGAACAGTAAAAATTGTGATGACTTGGATTTATGCTCCGTAGATCCAGAGAAATAACCTCAGCTCCCACAGTGGATGAATTTGTCTGCACGTCACTCATGAAAAGACTGGCAGAACACTTGGTTCGCTTGCAAAATTATGACAAAATGCATATTCAGCATTTAATTTTATGATAATAAATTATGGACTGTTTGAAATTAAAAGGAAATTTAGTGGTTAGGATTTAATTGTATGTTGTTTTGTATCAGAACAAAATCACACAAGAACAGCGACTAGTGGAAAGCTTTGAGAAATAGTCTAAAAGTTCATTTTACTCACATATTAAAATCTGTAAGGCCATTTTAGATCAGCAGAAAAGCAGAGACACTAAAATCTTACCAAATGTTTGACCAATCCTTGCAGGCACAAAGAGCCAGGTCTTTGGGAGCCATTGTTTATTGTGTAGGAGTCAAAGACTTCAACCAGACCCAGGTAAGATGCACATAGAAATTAAATGTTGCAAATGCGTTATAGCAACTACTCAGTTTTGCTTCCTGTTTCTATATTTTGCAGCTTGCAACTATTGCAGATACCATGGAACATGTGTTTCCAGTAACAGGAGGCTTCCAAGCCCTCAGAGGAATTATTGACTCGGTATGACACACGCATGCAGTACCACATCTATGTTATAGAAAAATTCGCCCACACAGGAAGACTCATTAAAGCATATTGGATCCCGAAATTTCACGTATGATTTTTTTTTTTTCCCCTTTGTGGCTCTCAGATAATCAAGAAGTCTTGCATTGAGATTCTGGCAGCCGAGCCATCCAGTGTGTGTGCGGGAGGTAAGAGATCTGAGCCGAGAGGGTCTTGGTTAAAACAGGGGATGGTGTGAGTAATTGTGTCAGTCATCGAAAGCCTTTTTAGTGGAACATGAGGTTAAGTAATTGCATTGATGCTCATGACCGCAGAGTGACAGGGAGCGTATTGTCACTCACAGCCAGAGGAAATTAGCATGGCCGCTCCAGTCCAGCATGTGTGCAAAAAAATTTTTTAAGCATGGCTGCGTCTCTGGCCTAGTTTGCCACATTGTGTATGCTAAACAGACCTTAGAGATTGTTTCGAGCTCTATTGTCTACTCCTTCTCCAGCGATGCTGCTTCCTGTATGATGCTTAAGGAAGCCAGAACCAGTGGAGGAAATGCTAAGCCAGATCCTTTATGTGCAGCCGGCACGATGGATGAGCTTTGACATGACCTTATTAGGACTCACTTAAGAGAGTGCGTCTGCGGGCAAGCTACCAGGGCCGCTAATGGAGATTGCCTCGCATTATGGGATATGATGAATGAGAAAAGCATGTTAGAGGAGGAGACTGAAGAAATATCTTGCCTTAGAAGCAAAACACAGTGAAAAAACTCTGTTAATACCAGATATAATTATTGTTTCTCGTTTCTGAGTCTGGGCATGACTCACTAGACATGTGCCAAAATATCTTGCTACAGCCTCATTTATTATTCGATTGATGAATCTCCTAATGTTCAGTGAACTAAGAAACCAAGAGACCAAAGCCTAATTGTGGTCTAATTAATGGAGATTATACCCACATGGACATTGTTTCCCTCTGTTTGTAGTTCAGTGTTTACAGAACTGGACATATTTGTTCACAACCCTTGGTAAAGATTTGTAACAAATAATTTTTTTTTTAAAGTTTTAAAATAAATCTCTTTTAGAACAGTAGCATAAGAAAACACTGAAATCCATATCTGAAATATACCTGTTAATGAAACATAAATTGTGCAATTTTTACCTGGGTAGCATTTTCTCACCAACGCACTCATTGAGCAGGATTGTAGGGAAGGTAGAAAATCTTAAAGTCATCAAATGATCATAATAGCCATTAAAGAAAACATGCATATCATTGTTCAGGAGTAATCCTGCCATCACAAACATAAACATGCGCTTTTCTCCACTCTACTGAGACATCAAATCAATCTATATGATTTGACTACGTTAGCTTAAGATTCGTCTTTATGGCAACAAGCATTCCAACTGGGCTTGGTGTATAACAAATGATCATGTGAAATCTGTGAGGCTGTGGGCTAATTTATTTTAAGAAATACCCAGGAACCTTTTCAGGGTACATGAGATCATAAACTATTTAAAATGGAAGGGCCTTTTAAAAAGAAATCTGGTGACCTCTGTTAGCAAAGTGAAAATAGTTCTTCAGTAGATCTTTAAGTAGGCCATTAATCTAAAAGATGGATTAAATCAACAAAGAGATGAAGCTACACCTTCTTCCATGTCCTTATCAATCTCCATACCTGATAGAAGTCCTGATGGTAAAATGGGGAATCACTAACATATTATCAGCAGGGATGCTAATAATTTTAATTTTTAAAAAACATTTTTATTCTTAACATTGACTAACAATAATTAAATTAAAAGTTGATCATTTTTATGTTTTGATACAAGTTTACTCAACTGGAACAAAAGGTTTTTTTTATTTTTAAGTCTCAAAAAGTCAGATCTTACTGACTTGCCTTCAAGAGTAGAGTATTTTCTGCCTCATCATAAAAACGTAATACTGTTCTTAAGTATTTACATTCAAGCAGAAATCAGTCACTAATTTGTAATCCTACATTCACATCCCTTGCTTTTCCATTTACAAACAGACTAACATTCTGCATGCATGCTGTGACACTGTCTGCTTCCTTCTCTGCATCCTTGCAGCATATCGACGCATCTTCTGAACTAACACACATGGCTGGATGCTTTGTATTTGGCAGTAGTCACACGCACACTCACACACGGTTCTTGAAGCACGTAAACACATGTCCCTCACGTTGATGTGAAGTGACCAGACCGAGCTGCCTGCGAACAGGCCATCAGACTGGACAGTGAACACCGGGCCATACTATCTGACGTGACAGCACCAATTCCCCCTACATGACACACACACACACACAGGAACGCGAGGATTCGGCCTGAGATCCAACATGACAGCAGAGATTGCTGCTTTCATTAACGTCTGACCCTTAACTCCCTGCTGTCCCTTCCTTTTTATGCCCCTTCCTGCGTTTCAGTGTCCTTTCTCACTAGGGTGATTGAAGATACACCGTTCAGACAAGTCATGCCACGTCTCCTACACGCACACACATGCTCAGACAAAAGGACATACATACATATATGCTTAAGTGTGTCAACATAGAAACACGCACTGAGACCAATCAAATCCATGTCAGGCGTTAAGGTGTAGATGTAAAGGGACTTGTGGTCGCCAGGGCAGGCAGGCAGCAGAAAGCTGAGCCATGCGGGTGGTGTGTTAGCGGGGTAACACCAGTGTGTGCCCACCATGTGTCTGACAGCGCTGACCTTTCAGCCTGTCATCTTTCAGTGTTTGCAGAAAGGGCGTAGTTGGACAATTGTCTGACATTTTTTAAAAAGTTGTTGGTATGAGTTGAGTCAAGAGAAGGAATGTGCACGAAGAAAAAAATCATAAATAAATGCAACAACAACAAAAAATGTTTGCAATCATTAAACATTAATAGTTTTAATAATAGTCAGCTGTGCTAGATTAATGAATACATTGTATGTTTCTGTGTAAGCTGTAATATAATATTATATTATATTATATTGAATAGGAAACAATACCACCCACATAATTAAGTATATAAAAAAATACAGTATAAAAACATACGTTAAAATGAAAATGTATAACAGTAATTTGAAATTAACCAATAATACAATGAAATATAAATGAAATTATATGTAAATACACTGATCACCAATATGTTAATACATATAATTATAAAAAAGCTACAAATGTATAATATCTATATTGAATAGTTAAAGTATTGTATTACACTATATTATATTTCACATTACATTTATTTTAGAAGATATCTATTTATTGAAATGACATAATTTGTGTGTTTTGAAGGCGATGCACAGTCATGTGGTCTAAATGTCAACACATTTAGATTTTACTGAAGCTGGAAATGACAACCAGTGACTAACATGCTGCAAATCATTGAACATCTGCAACTGAGTTTGCGCACACATGTGCTAAGCCATTCAGCATGATGAGGTCAGCTCTGTGCACAACTGTAGGACAGTAGAAAAGCGACCTAAGGCCTTATCTTGTCGAGGTTGGATTCGTCTTCTGAAACTGAGGTGTAGTCTTTGCTGTGACGTGGATGATCTAAGTTCTGTTGTAACTCTATAACCCTACTTTGATAAATCTCAAACGTCATCACTCTTTCCTCTGAAGAACCTCTAAATCCAATCCTTCACTCGTCTACATTTTTGGGGTTTTTTGCTGTCAGCTGTGCTTCTTCATGCATAAATGTGCCTTATAGTTTTCATAGCAGCTTGTTTGACCTTTAAGGAAGGGCTGCCACGTATACACCCTCTCCCAGTGATCTTTTTATTCAGTGATCTTCACGCTGCAGCTTTAAATGATAAAGGTGTGGCAAATGTTCACTTCTATTAGCTAAGATACCGCTGGAGGAAACCTCAGTGCACATGCAGAGACCACAGAGAGACACACTCGCATTCCTGCTTGCAATTACAGAGGATAAATGCTTACACATTCCTTAAAAAAAACACAAAAAAAACAATATAGACACATGTTTGCCTCCACACAGACATGTGTGCATGCCTGTATGCCATGGTGCCATAGGTAAGGTCAGACCTACTTTGACAGTGCAGTTGTCAGCCTTCCAGGCATGTTTTTAGGAAAGTGGTTGCCCCCTCGCTCTTTAACATATGCTGGGTAGCAGCCACATAGACACTCCAACATATGCTGGCAAGCTTCTGTCAGTGCACTTTAACAGTGCCTTGGGGAAACTAAAGGTCAGACACACACACATGAACACGCACCCACACACTCCTCCTGGCTACTGCTCTGTCTGGGATATTTGTGTATAGCAGCACTTTTAAAATTAGCACCATTGGAGCATATTATGGGCTTTCCACACATGCACGCACAAGCACACAGATGTAAACAAACAGTAATGAAGCATGCACAGGTTTTCTGGAGCTTAAGTTCAGCGCATCAGAGAAAGGAACGGCTGTCAGGATTTACCATAACTGCACACTGAACGATTTACTTTCTGTGTAATCAGAATATGAGAACAATCTTGAAGTTTTATGACTATCTCAGATGAAAATAGACACATTACCACAAATGTACATGTTATCAATCTTTCCTGATGGCTGGTCTGCCTTCTGTTTGCTTCCCAGAGAGGTTCCAAGTGGTCGTTAGAGGTAATGGTTTTCTCCATGCAAGAAACATCAACCAGGTCCTCTGCAGCTTCAAACTCAATGATACGCATAGTATGGGTGAGTTATGCACACATGGACACTCATTCAAACAGATTTATACTTTTGGACAGGGCAAAAAGGATCTTTAAAAGTTTTGTCTTATGAAGCTGAACTGAAATGTTCTCCGTGCTTACATATGGCAGGATGTGTGTGTGCAGCCAGGGGAGCAGGACGGTGTAGTGACAAATAAAAATAGTTAAGTTTATGCAGTGTCCTGCAAAAGTATTCGCCCCTTTGAGCTTTACATGGCACACAGCGCCCTTTAGTTGGATAACCCTGAAAAACAAGGAAAATAATTGCCTAGTGGGATAAAATGTACTCAACTATTTTGACTTCATAAAGGTACGTTAAAAAAGAAGTAATTTTGAAATGAATAATTATACTTTCTGGCTTACATGCAAAGAAAAAAAATGACACTGCATATTACCCCGATCACTTCATTCCCATGGTGAAACATGGTGGTGCCATCATCATGCTGATGGGCATTCATTTGTTCAGCAGAGAGAAGGAAATTGGTCAGAATGGATGGGAAGATGGATGGAGCACACTAGACTTGTATTTTTAGACAGAAAGTTTTGCTCTTTAGCTGTCAGAAGTCACACTTAGCTCAGTTAAACCATCAACTAAATATGATCTATGTCAGTAAATGTATTGTCAAATTTTACCAAAAAGTACCAGTTGTTTTCAAAGCCATTAACTGCATTGGCTGTTATTTCTTTTAAGAACACCACAGTGTTTAATGCTCTCACAGTGAACAACATACACATTTTAGGGCACAACTTGTTTACTAGCCTGGATGAAGAGTTTCGAAAGGTTTTGGCAAAGATCTGATGCAATGATTTTGCAGAGAAAACCCTTAGAAGTGCTCGTACCAAGGCTTATATTGTTCCTTATTCAAATCTGGATGCCTGGTAGGCTTTGAAATGTTTTGCATTTCACAAGAAAGAAAAATTACTGAGTGGTTTTGCTTTTTGTTTTTTCTTTCCTGTGAAGATGAAAGACCCACTGGAATAGAGGACACGTTCCTGCTTTGTCCTGCTCCTATCATAGAGGAGGTGGGGAGGTAAGCTCTCTTTCTGTGGTCCTGATATTTACCAGCTGCACCACAAGTTTTGTGTGGACTCAGAAGACTTTTGTCCTTGAAGAAATTAGGACCAAAGTCGCCGAGTGTCTGATGATCAATCAATGTTTGTCACCGCTAACGAAGCCAGACACCCATCACAAGGGGACGGCAGGAGTAGAGCCCAGGAACACGAGTTAATGAGAGCCTGCTTGAGAGAATCGCGCGGATGTGTTTGTAGGTTTGATGCATTTAATCTCAAAGTGACAAAGTGTGAGCGAAGACTGCAGGCAGTGGAAAAGTTCCCTCTGAGGGCTCCCAGCTTTGCTCCCAGTAATTCATCACAGCATTATCTTTCGGGGGAGACGGAGCGTTGCTTTTGGCGGAGCTCAGAAGAGCTGGAGACCCGGCAGCCGCAGCCTTCCCTTCACGGCTGCCCGCAGTCTGGTACATAATTATACATTTGGGCCTGCAGCCTCAGACACCTCCTAGTCATCCTCTGTCTTGTTTCTGTCACTCAGATGTCTACCACAGTTTGAGTTTGTCCCCAGTGAAAAATGATAGGGAACTTATTCTCCTGGGCTGGGAGAAAGTAATATTTATTTGCATAATGTTCTGTTAAATTTACAAATCTGTAGCAGTAAAGGGCTTTTTACCTTTCATACAGACTGGGAAAAACTCTCAAAACTCAAGCAGACATTTAGGGTGTTTTATATGATTGAATACATTTGTGCCACATTTGCTGCTTCCCAGAGACCAGAGCAGAACTCATTAAATACTGCAGTAATGCCTTGAGGAAGCATCTATCCAAGAAACAAAGGGCCCATCAGAGCAGAGTCAGCAGAGCTTAGCTGCCTGAGTGCTGCTAAAGAGGATGTCAGCTGTGACTGGCCTAAGGGCCCAGAGAGATGGCCAACATCTGGCTGATGAGTTTGAGACGTAGAGACATGTCATCCAGTGAGCAGGAAACTGCGCTGGTGATTCAAAAACATTTTCCTTACCTACAGTTAAAAACTAAAAAAATGTTTTGTTTTTTGGATTTAATGAAATAATTTATTTGTATTTACATAAAAACATGTTTATTTAAATCTTCAATATGCACTTTTAAAGCTCAAATTCAGTTGTGTGTTTTTGTGATTTTTGCTACAAAAAATAATTTATCATGTGTGTTTGTATGGCACGTTTCAGCAACAAGGCAATTCGATGTGCTTTACGTGATAAAACATAACACAATAAAAGAGAAAGAATGAAATGTAACAGTACAGAGGCAAAATAAAGAAGAGGAATGAAAAGTTACAGTCCAGACTAAAATTATTCTATGTCCCAGTTATTGTTCATCAGAGGCAGCTGAACAATGGGTTTTTCGCCTTGACATAAACTATCATATGCTCTTGCTGATTCCTTGTGCGTATGCAGCTTAATATCCTGTAATAGGCAAAGTTACCAGTAATGAATCCAACAGGAGAGATCAACATTCCTTACCATGCCTTCCAAGAAAGGACCCACATCTAAAACCCAAATTAATACATCAGAACCAATTTGTCACTCCACTGGAAAACCAGTCATGTTGTGTAAAAGAAAACATTTCCTGGCATAAATCTCTGGATAGTGCCAACATCGCCATTAAAACCACATGTTTTATTGTGCTATATATTAATAAAAAGATGTTTTAATAACAGAGGTTTAAAGTCACCCTTCTGTGCCTTTAAAACCATCCGCTAATGTCTTTATACTTTTGCTTCCGATTTTTGTTGGAATGTCGCCTCCTACCAAAGCTGATGCAGTGCATATCTTCTCATGGGACGTTAATATTTTTGTGCATGGTGCTGAATAAGTAAACAAACACAAAACCTGTGTGGGTTGGACTTTCCCTCTTTTATTGAGGCCTTTGGGTAGCCGTTCTCGAGGCTTTCTGCTAAACCCGAACAATGCAATGTAGTTCACAAACCTTTTAAAGCAAGTGAAAACTAAGATTTTAAAGTATCTCTTGTTTTAGTAGCATTGTCGCATGTAATGAAGTCACTGAGGTCGCTGTCAGATAAATCTGTTTTGACTGGGAACCTTCCGGACGCAGACCCTCCACCCCCACCTTCACCACGCTCCTCCTGCACAATATACCCACACAAACTTGCACAGGGCAAAAATGTATACAGTGGGTGCATTGATGATTGATAGGCTCTGAGATCTCTCTGTCAGAGTGGAGCTGATAGCATCATGTCTGCTGCCTGCCTGAAAGGAAAGCCCACCATGTGATGTGGAGACCAGCCAGAAAACAGAGGGAATAATTAGACAGAAAGATTAGTGGCACCTGCACCTCCAGTTCCATCCTCCCGAGTCAATGTCTCCATGAGCTGTAGACCGCAGTCACCCACTGCAGAAGTGTACATGGGTTCTCTTGAGGGAGGATCAAGAATGGGAGAAGGTTTTTTTTCCCTACCATCCCCCACGCTCTGTTTCCTCTCTTCTTCCCTCCTGCCACCCTGCAGTGACCTCCGTGTTGTCAACCCCTCCTCAGATTTTAACCTAAAGCTCAATGCCTGCTGTTGTTTCTGCCTCCCATAAGAACAAGTTGCTGTTTTATGCTCAAGTCCAACAGTTTGCTTCTTTGGTTTGTAGTTAAAACCTTAATGACTATACAGTGCCTTGCCAAAGTATTCCTAACTTTGTCACATTTTGCCATCTTACAGCCGCAAACCGCAAAATATTCTGTTGAGATCTGTTGTGACGGACTAACGCAAGATGTGTGAGAAAAATAATGAACAAATAAGATCTGGAAAGTGTGGCATGCAATGATATCTCAACCCTTTACACTGACACTCCTAAATAAAAGAGAGCATTTTGCAGTTTCCCACCAGCAATGTAGGGGGAAATCATGTAGAATAAGATGTTCAGGTCATATCAGACCTAAGTTAAAATCTATGGCCGATATGCAAACCTAATCACACCATCACCCGGAGCTGAGTTAAGACGTCCGCCATGCAGGCTTCGGTTTGTGAAAAATAAAAAACAAAAACGTTTGCTTCTATTTTGCCAACAGTGCACAAGTTTGTGTGAGTGTATCACATACAATCTCAATGATTACAATAAAAGTTATGGTTTTTAACTCATAAAACGTGAAAAAGATCAGAGGGGTATAAATACATTTGGAAAGCTGTGTAAATGTCCAATCTCCTCTTCACATGTATAATCCCGACTGGTTTTAGATCTTAAACTATTTGTTTTTCTCTGGTCTTCTGTCTGCACCCTGCCTATCTCGATGCAGCGGTAGATTCTGGAGAATGATTCTGGAGAATAAGAAGAAAGTTTATCCTTCGGCGGTTTCCACATTAAAGCTTTGGGTCTAGTCCAAGGAGTGGAGATTCTTTTTGTGGGTGGAGAGCTCTTTGACCTCCCCGTTTGCTTTAGCTGAGAGTTTTGTCAGCATATTTGTGTGCTTAAAACAGCAGTAAGTACAACTCCATTAGATAGAGGAATGTGTTTGACACTCCAGGCAAGCCTCAACAGCCATAAATGTGTTAACACATGCCGACATCTTTGAGTGTTTTCAGACGAGATGATCAGAGATTTTTTTGTTTTGTTTTGTTTGCTTAGGGAGATCTACCTACAAGTGAGCATGAACGAAGGCCTCTCCTACATCACCAGCTCTGTTCACATCACAACTACTGAATGTGTGAGTTGGGCCTGCGTGGAAGTGCAACACATGTTCATATCTGTCTTTGGCATACTGCCTTTGTTAAACAATTTTTCTTCCAAGTTATTTTTCTCCTGCTTCTCTCATCTTCCCCTCTTTCCTCTGTTGTTTGTCATCAGAGGGGGCAGTGAGTACTTTTCATTTCCTCCCTTTTTTTTTTGTTTTTTTTTTTTTGCTTTTGCAAATAGTTGCATGTAAGCTGAGTTTAATCGTCGTGCATTCCTCCCGAATTTCTGTGTAGTTTGACGGCACCATCGTGCTGATTTCACTGCTGGTTGTGTTCCTGCTCTTGGCTCTGCTGTTGATGTGGTGGTTCTGGCCTCTCTGCTGCACTGTGGTAAGTGTGAGCGTTTCAGAAAGTTCATCTGAATAACCCGATCAGGTTTTCTCTAAGCATTTAGGCCAGTTACACCCAGCTTAACTCATATTTATGCGTCCTTTTGCGTCAGGTAATCAAAGAACCGCCGCCTCCTCCACCTCCAGAGCCAGTAAGTCAGCACCTTCATCAACCAGAAAATAATTGTTTTGTTTTGTTGAAGCTTTCTAAAGTATGCAGAAAATAAGTTGCAGTCTTTGAACAGTGCAATGGAAAATAATCACATCTCCTGAGCTTTCGCACATTTCACAAGACCATTTTTAAGTTATTTATTTCAGGTTAAAGGGACAGACCAACACAAAATACGCATATTTATGAACGATAAATAAATCTGAAATATGTATTCACCCTAGTCTCCTTTACACTGACACCCGTAATAGTGATTCCATAACAAATCACCTAAGCAGTAAATAGAGTCAACTTATATATTTATTCTCAATACACTGCTTTGTATTGGTTACTACATAAAATCACAGTTAAATATATTAACAAAAATGAAAGAAGTATTAATACGTGTGCTGTAAATGATTCAACCTTAATACAAGCTGTTAACTTAAATGACATAAGCATCACAATGACGTTTTCTGTCAAAGGAATCAGATGAGGATGATGGGATGCCCAGGAAGAAGTGGCCCACAGTGGACGCTTCATACTATGGAGGAAGAGGAGTTGGTGGCATCAAGCGTATGGAGGTAAAACTCAGACTCAACGCTTTGTTTTTTCAAAACTGAAAACAGCATTATGCACAGAGTATTTGAGTTGTTTTTCCTTATAAATTTAAGGTACGATGGGGGGAAAAAGGGTCGACCGAGGAAGGCGCCAAACTGGACAAACCTAAAAACGCGATCGTAAAGATGCCTGAGCAGGAATTTGAACCTTATGAACCCAAGCCTAGAAAACCTCCACGCCGCCCCCCGCAGCAGAAGAAGTGGTACTCACCCATTAAGGTCAGTGTGTTGCAGCTACAGGCATAGTTTATTTTTAGTTTATCTTTTTCCATCTACCTTGTAACTTTTTTTTTTTTTTTTTTTTTTTACTTTCCAGGGGAAACTAGATGCTCTGTGGGCTCTGTTCAGAAGAGGTTATGACCAAGTATCTCTAATGAGACCGCAGCCTGGAGATCAGGTGAGCCTGCTTCTTAAAGTCAGCTTTGCACACAAAGCTGTACACTAAACTGTAATTTAAGAATTGGTGTAATATAGAGGCTCATTCTTTTGGTAACAACTACCCACGAGTCTTTTAATAGTAAGTTACGTTGTACAGACTGGGGTTTTTTTGTTGCTCAGCTGCGAATAACAGAGCGTGCAGTTCGATCTGTATGTCTTACTGATTTATAACAACTGTTTCTACGTTACATGTAGAGGTCAGTTCAGATTTTCCCCCACTCCTTCTTAGGTTCACACTCAGTCATGGACTCGCTGATACCATTCGTCTTGTCAAAGCTGTGATTGTTCACACACAAGGACTTCGGTTGTTTTCTGTGCTTTCCCCTGAAATTCCCTCCAAATAACAAGGTTTCAGTCAAGGTTACATAAAAACAGGTTACAATCCCTCCCCCATCTCTTTCATTACTCTTACTGAACCTCACAAAAGTTTTCAGACCTCTTCAACAAATTTTATATTTTGTCACACTACCGCCACAAACTTCAATGTGTTTTATCTGGGTGGTATGTGGCAGACCAACGCAAAGTAGTGCACAATTCCATAATTGTTCAAATAAAAATCTGGAATGTGTGATGAGTGTGTGCATTTATCTCACTTTACTCCAATACTTCCACAACTCAAATTCAGAAGTCAACAACTAAGTATCAGCATTACCAGGACCAAGGAATAAAGCAGACAACAAAATTGGGCCTTTGTGGAAGAATTGGAAAATTGTCGAGTGGTTGAAAGAGATTTATAAGAGGATACATTTCTAGTTTGTTAAATGCAATTTATGAAATGGATGGTGCTCTGAACATGCAAAATTTTAAGAAAACTAAGACCCCAAATACACTTTTCTCAGTGTTAAGCATGGTAGGGATGTTTACTACAGCAGCACTGGGTGAGAGGTGATGAAAAAATGGAAAAAGCAGAATGAAATCCTCAAGAAACCAGTTAGAGACTGCAAACGACTTGAGACTGGGGAACATACCACAAGAGCTACACAGCAATAAGTTAAACTAAAGCATATTCAGGTGTTAGAATGGGCCTTCTAATCTGTGGTGAGATTTGATAATTGAGGTTCAGAAATACTCTTCATGCAGTCAGATTGATCTTAAGCTGTTTTGTAAAAGACTTATGGGCATAAACTGACAGAACTGACATGTACAAAGCTCAATAAATTACACAGAAGTTTGTGGTTTTTATGTCAGAAAATGTAAAAATGTTCATTATTCCTAAAAGTCAAGACATTGATTGTGTATGAAACAGAATTTACTTTTTTAAATGCTGTCTCTGGCACTTGTGAGTCCTAAATTGTTCCATCTCTTTCATTCCTCCAAGTGTCAGAGGGAAGAATGAGCAAAGTGCTCTCTGTTTTCCAACCTTGACCCTATGAAGGGCATCCCATAACCCTGAAGTCATGTTTTCACCATCATACTGGTCGTCATGGCGAAACATCTGCACTGTTGTAAATGGCGTCATTGTCGCTTCACATATCACTTATTGATTTATGCTTTTGAATGGCATGATTCATCTTTACCATGTCTGGGTGTGTCAGTGTGTGTCTGCTGTATGCGAAGTCTACAAAACTGGTTAACATTGGTGCTTCTATCTCTTCTGCCTGTGCTGGATTTCTCTCTCTTTTTTTTTTTTTTTTTTTTTACATGGCAGAACAAAAAGTGTCTGTCAGCGTCGAAGTTTCTGGAGTCTTTGTCAGTCACTTTCTATGGGAGTGTGGTTCACAGAGCCATTCAGCAAGGACCCAGTTTCCTTCACGCGCCATTAAGTGGGGAAAATGAAAAGCTGGACAGAAATAAAATGGATG
Organism: Girardinus metallicus; assembly: GCA_903067095.1. Classification (NCBI taxonomy): domain Eukaryota; kingdom Metazoa; phylum Chordata; class Actinopteri; order Cyprinodontiformes; family Poeciliidae; genus Girardinus; species Girardinus metallicus. The sequence goes on from CAEGAE010058096.1 coordinate 102,230, forward strand.
CAAAAAGCCCACTTTTGTTCCAAGGGAGATAGTTGTGCAGAACTGGTGCAGGACATGGTGCATTAAAGTTGATCTAAAATCCGAGATTGAATGTGAGTTAATGTCAGATGTCTCTGCAGAAGATTGACGGCTCAAAAAGATAGCAAAGTATATCTGTGTGTTTCGTTAAACCGCAGCTCAGAAGGAATCTGTTCTGCTTCCTCCACTCATTACTGACTAAATCACTTTGTCTGTATAGGGCCACCAGAGGACTGCCAGTTTCTGCCACGCTTCCTGTTTGTACTTCATTTTTTCCACTAATGAATGTGCGCATGTGTGTGCGTGTGTGTATGTGTGTGTTAGTTTTCCTGAGCGAATGTCACATAAACAGACGGGGAGCTTAAAGACCACGAGGCATACAATGACAGACAGGATTGCCTTCTTTTGTCCCCAGAGCTGATGGCCATCGAAATCTTCATCGCCTATTGCTTTCTCCACTTACAAAAAATTCTTCAGATAAAATCAAAATTATCCTGAATATTTTTTAACCGCAGATTTCAATGATTAAGTGACAGAGGAATTCAGGAAACCTGTTATTCAAAACGTCACAGATTTTTTTTTAAATAAGGCTATAACTTAAAAAAAAGAGTTTAAGCACCGTCACATGATCTGTTTTTACAGTTTCTGACAATATTTAGGCCTCTGGTCATTTTATAAACACAAACTGTAATGTGTTTTATCGATAGATCTATTTATGTTAATGATGGTTTCTGGATGTAGTTGCGCTTGATTTATTTTTGGGTCATTACCATAAAAGAGGCTAAATAAAAATGAACATGACAGTTTCACTGACTTGTATTAGTAAAACATTTTAACAACTGTGACAACTCTTCTGGCTTCCTCACAATTATTCAATATTTTGAATTAATCACAAAAATCCTAAGAACCAAAGAGTAGTAAGTCTTTTGAAAGCATGTTCATATTTAACGCTTTTTACATTTTCTCTGTATTGAAAAAGAGCACAGCAAAAGTGGGTAGTTTATATTTAGAATAGAATAGAATAGAATAGAATTCAACTTTATTGCCATTACACATGTCACAAGTATTTATTTAACTAGATTTTGTCAAGTTATGTCCAGACAGTTTCAGGTTTGATTAGCTAATTCATGTGCACATCTAAACATAAGTCTTGGCACGACTGGTTGAGGGTCAAATTTGCTTCAAAAATTTTATTGCAGCATCTTGGTATCTTATGATATGATTTTCAAATTAACTTATCTCAAACGCCACCTTAACACACTTTTTATAGCACAGCTTTAATCCAGACATATAGAATCCACTTCAACTCAATCATTCTAATAGATGCCAAGTCAAAAACATGCATTCATGTGGAAAAGAAAAGAAAGTTTTATTTCTAAGGAATTGCGTCCTACAACTGACTTTGCAGCAATCTCCCCTCTTCCTTAATGAGCATGTGGAGACAAAGGACAGTTGGTTGCATCTAATCGTCAAAGTTGCAGCAATCATTCAAAATGAGCATACATGTGGTGCCTTTGGATAAGAAAAATCCCTTTTAGGAAGAAAGAAAGAAACTTCCAGCAGAATCTGAGTCAGTGTGATCTGCCATTTGCCACCAGTGACTGAGGATTGGGGAAATTTAAAAATGACTAAATTTTAAGAGTGAGTTTAAGATTTTAGTATTAAATTTTAAGAGTGAGTTTAAGATTTTGGTATTATCTTATACATTTTTAATATTTCATTTCTACAATTTGTTTTCTAATGTAATTGGTTGGAATGGAACCCAGAGCTCTACATTAGTGTTGTTTTATCGCAGATTGTATTGGACATTTTTTTATATAACAACTGAACATTCAGATAACATTCTCTGAACGTTTAAAAAGTTTTGCACATAAAAAACCTCAGATCTTATCATACGCTTCTAACCAATAAATAAGAGATGCAAAAAAAAAAAAAAAAGAAAACATTGAATCATACAAGCACCCATGCAGCAGTTTCCATATGTGAGTGAAGCGTGAGCTGTGAGGTCGTGTGACCTGACGGGCTGAGCTGTCACTTCACATGTGTCTCGTTCCTGTTTCGTCCCCCACCGTCTCTTCACTATGATGGTTGAATGTGTGTGCATATATCCATGTGTGCGTGTGTGTACCAGTTACATGTAAATATCCACAAACAATTTCCCCTGTATGTCTGCATTAGTAAGAAGGACAAAGTCTTTGGGGTTTGAAGTGGAAATAGAGAGCAGATGAATGTAAAGGGATGCTTGAGGTGTTTTAGGGTTTGTTTTTGTCTCTGAGCAGATGTTCAAGGATTGAAACAAACAATCACAGTGACAGATATTACAGCCCAAGGCAGGAGTCAGCAACCACTTCAATGTAAAGAGCAATTTCTGCTTTCGGTTAGTGAATCAATTTCGTTTTGAGCAATAAAGCCCCTCAAAAAAATTATCAAGCTTAAATGGCCAGTACTTGTATATGTACTATATTAAAAAAATTTGTTTTACAGTCAAATTAAGGAACTGTATTCCTATTTTGACTTTTAGAACAATGAAAATTTCAACTTTTACAACACGTAGATGCACCAGACATTTACAAAGTCTCTGCATGAAGCTGTTAATATGCTGACCTGCTGTTTACGCCTTGCTCTTGTCATATGAAACTCCTTGTTCATATTTTTTATTTTGACTGTATAGCCCAAGTGAAATTGTGTTGTTTTTAGTTTGACATTAAAAGTGCAAACAATTTATTTGATTAAAACAAAAATAAACACATGCATTTGGTGAAAAATTGCCTGTTTAAGGAAAATGAAGGAAAGCATGTAGTTTGCATCCTAACCCAAAAAATCAAGTAAGTTTCTTGTTCCATTAGGCTCATTCTGTTGTGGATTTGTTAAACCAAGGCAAACAGAGAAAAAAGTCATTTTATTAGACTTGTCTGTCTGGTGCATCTGCGTATTGTAAAAGTTGAATTTCCATTGTTTTAAAAGTCAAAATAGAAACACAGTTCCTTAATTTAACTGTAAAACACATATTTAAAAAAACAAACCCTCCTCTGTGCTGCATGATTTGTGACCAAAATTACTTAGAATCACTGTCAGGGGCCCAAAATGCCACATGCTGCTGTGGAGCTGCAGGCTGCTGACCCCTGGCCCCTGGGGGTCACACAAGCAGACTGACCGTCATGACGAAACTCTTCACACCAAATACTCTGAAGATGCACCTCCACACCACCCATCCTCCATCTCTTTTATTTATGAGCTTTCATTCAGACCATATGTTGTGGTAGAACCATGCTTACAGTCACACACAGACACACACGCACATAAACATCCTCATATTCATGAGCTTGTCCTCTCATTGTGACCATATGCTGTCTCTCCTGTTGTGCTGCTGCTCACCAACTGGCTTTTCATGGCAGCAGCAGCACCCAAAGAGCCCCGCTCTCCATCCACCCCGGCACTCCTGACCAAGAGGCCCTCAATCAATTATCTACCCCTCATATATACACGCTTGAACCCACAATGGCCCCCCTTCAGTCACAAAGCTTCTGCTGCCGGGTCCTCTTAATGGCCCCTGTGTGACTTTAGGGCCTCTCAGCTTAATAAGGTGTTATAATCAGACCACCAAGGGTCTGTCACTCAGAGACTCCACCCTCCATCATTCACTCAGCAACTGAGAGAGAAGAGATAAAAACTCATCAATGGGGACAATGAGAGACTCATCCCTTTCTCCAAGACTTGTAAATTATGTGAAACACTGTTATGACGAAATATAAATCCCTCTTTTTATATGGCTTCAAATCAAGCACATAAGGGACATAACATGCTTTCTGTTTGGTATCTAAAGAGTCCAAATCACAGTGGAGGTTTGTCCTGAAAGAAAAAAAGGGAACGCTGAAGACTAAAGCACTTTGTCAGAGCCGGCATCGCAGCTATTGTGGTGCAGGTGTGAACGGAAAACAGAAGCTTCTCTGTGAGCTCCCTGAGGCTCAGACATCAGACACTCTTGTGTCTATCTGCAACGCTGGGCAAAGCCTAACAGAACCCATTCTGCATGTTGAATCTGAAAACAAAACCTCATTAAGTTTATACAAGGAATTAATCTTCCCTGTTTTTGGAAAGTGTTCATTTCCCCAGCTAAGAGGGCAGGGCTTTGTGATGTAAGAAAAAAATTAGACCATAATAAATTATTTAATTTTTTAATGTGACCCTTATCCTGTACAACTGAATTGACAAATAAAAAAAAAGCAGAGCTGAATAATTGTACACACCCTTAAACTAATACTCATCACATCTTCACTTGAAAATATTATCCCTCTTTACCTTATTAAAGTTCTCCAAATCCATCAGACTAAGGTGACATCTCTTGCTCACAGCCTTCTTCAGCCAAGCCCACAAAGTTCTCCGCTTTGACTAGGCCGTTCCAAACCTTGCATATTCCTCTCGTGAATACATTTCTATGTTGACCTGGGTCGCATGCACTTAGTGTGATGTTAAAAAGTGAAATTAATTCATAGCTCATTACCTGACACCTGGAAAGTTTGTATTAAAACTCTATATTTTAATTTATCTTGGAAAAAAAAAAACTGTCCAGAAAAGTAGCAGTTTGCCAATGAAGCCCCATCACGTTGTCTTTGAGACTTGGGACACATGTAAACTCAGGCGACACCTAGCGGTTGCAGGAAATATAGCAGCACTTTAAAATAAAGATTCACTTTCTCTAATTCTGCACCACTTGGCTTCATTTTCAGAAAGTGAGGTCCAGAGTCTCTTGACTACAAAACAGAAAAGTAATTGCAAGTGGATGCTTCCAACACCAAGTTTCAACCAAGGACAAAATGTTATTTTAGTAAGGCTCACTAGACGAAAATACAAAACCCCATAATGTTTTGATAGATTGTAGTCAGGACTGCATGTTTTCTCTGAGAAAAGGTTTCTTTCTCGCAACTCTACTCCTTACTACACAGTAGATTTTTGTCACATTGAAAACACAACACATCCTTGTTGGAGGTTCCTTCAGTCTCTTTGTCTTTTTAGTACTCTTTCATAAAGTTTTGAATGTCCCTGTTTCCCCACATTTACTCTAATTGTTCATGACTGTCTTTATTGTGGTGTGGAATATAGATAAATGATTTCTGCCCTCCTTCTGACTGATACCTTCAGACTATGAAATCCCTCTGGTTCTTTGTAACCTGTATGAAAAACTTTTTTTTTTCCCAATTAGGACATATAATCTTTATCTTGATCAGAACGAATAGAATTGTAAAATGGTGAAACTAAGTATTTGTTATTCCATGTTTTTATATATTTTATTCCCTCTTCCACTTTTAAGAGATTTGTTTGTGTATTAGTTAATTTGATTAGAATAAATACTTGATATGTGAAAAAAATTTGTTTTAATTGGTCTCATTTTATAAGCGTGATATTTATCAAGAGTACACTCTAGAGAGCCACTATTTTATTCATTATTCTGCATAAAAGCAGTTGTGATTAACCTTGCCTCCGTGCTCTGCAGGGTCGTTGTATTCGCTTTCAACGGGTCAGAGATGATGATCGCCCGGCTCCTCCCCGAATGCCTCACTCTCCTGCTCCTCCTCCTCCTCCCCCAGTTGAGGAACAACCTTTAGTCTCCAACTCCGTCCCCCGTACGAAACCTCCGTCAAGAGGACCACGCACTGCTCCATCCTCGCTCACAGCGCCTCCGTCCCGCGCGCCCCCTCCTGTGACACGACTCCCGCCCGGCCCACCCCCGGCCCGTGCTCCGCCTGGGCCCCTCGGACCCCCACCGTCCCGGCCTCCGCCGAGGCTGTAATGACGAAGAGAATGGATGCAACTACAGAGCTTTGCAGAAGTATTCTTAACACTTGAGCTTTTTCATCTTGTCATGTTATAACTAGAGAATTACCGTATTTCATTGGGAATGCATAATTGTGAAGTTGAAAATGTTTTTTTTCTGCAGTTACGGCTGCAAGTCTGTTTGGGTTATTTCTCTTCTATCGTCCATATCTTGTGTCTGAAATCGTTATTCACTCATTGCTCAAGCTGGATAGACAGCAGAGCAGCTGTTGACATTCATTTTTCCTCCTGGTAGGTGATCCTCAGCATAATGCTGCCACCGCAGTGTTTCACAGTGGAAATGTGTTTAAGGTGTCCATGGGAGAGAGAGTACACAACCTCACTCTGAAATGTTTTGCTGCCTCAAATAGATTTTCAAACAGTATTGCGCTTTATTTTGCTCAATTAATCTTGTCATCTACATCATGTGCAGTGTTAGTTTTTCACAACGGGGTTACATGAGGTTAACTTTGGTTTCAGCTGGCCAGAGCACCTTCTGCCACATGGTGGCAAACTGTTAACAACACTTCTAGATTTCATTCATTTCAGAGCGAAGAGAACTGAATTCACATCAGATATTTCTGATTTGCTACTTCACAGCCGTGCAATACTTGTAGAATGCTTATAAAATGTGTTAAAATTTGTTGTTGTAACATGACAAAATGTTAAAAGTTCAAAGGCAGGTCATACTTTTGCAAGTCACTCTCATATCTAAACTAATTTTGTAGAAAACCAAACGTCATAATGAAAAATCTTCCAGGCCAGAAGCTCAGATATTTTTTTGAGCGCTGTGTCTTGTTGCTGGACAGCAAAATTTATCAATCTGATGTCAAAACCTTTATAAAAAATACAAAACAAAAACAAAGACCATGGATTCAACTGGGACTGTTTGTACCGTAACAGCATTGCAGAGTAGGTGGCGATTGTAAGTGTTTAACAAACTTTAGTGATGCTGAACGTGAGCTAGTGACAGATGGCTTATGAAAGTAAACAGAAATGTTTTTACATATAAATGCAGCACAATATTAATCCATAAGGAGAAGGTGGTATGAAATGCATCATGTAGTAAACAAAAAGGGTGGTAGCAGGGTCATTTATGTTGGCTTTTTAATTAACAATTCATACATTTTTATATCTTTTCAACCAAAGAAACCTTTACTGCAGTCTACTTAAAATGTAGTTTTAATGTTCACCAGTCTTATTGCAACTGCAGGGCAGTTTCTCAGTATGTTATTTATTGTAATGCAGGCCCTCGTTTCTTTAGCATCTTTTTAGGGTTGTGGGTTTTGAAGTCATTGTAGGGTGGGGAGCACCATGGCAGATATTAGCGAGCTTTGTGGCATGGCATCTGATGTGCTTGAGATCATTTTGAACACATTCACGTAAAAGATTGTATTGAAAAACGTGTATCTTCAGGGCTCTTTGTATACTGCATTTACTGACTGAAATGATCATTTGCATTATTTCTTCAATATTAACACATCTGATTTCAATAAAGACATTTCTTTTTTATGCGCTGCCTTTCATAGTTTTTGTTTTACATATTTAAAGGTGAGTCTCTTCAGTGATGGTGTAACTCAAACCAGTGGAGGAATACGCAGGTCAACAGATTTTATTACATGGTTATTAGCTGATTGGATTTTGTTAATACTTGTTGATGTAATGCCTTAACACTACATCGGATTAATTAAGCAAATTACAAAACGTCAGGGCTGTTATAAACTACACAGGAAATGTATGTTGAACACCATAAAAAATAACTACATCCATTAATCTGGAAAGTTTATGAAGCAACTTTTAAGTCTATACCAGGAAATATATTTCTGCAGTAATAAAGTTCATTGTCATATTCCTAAAGTTATATAATAATAGAAAGGGATATTTTAGCCCCCTTTTTGAACAATACACTATAGGACACCCTTTATGAAATTACACAATATTAAAAGCAATATTTGTTGAGACTTTTTTTGTGATCCAGACCATTTTAGGAATCCAGCAGTTTCAATCTTATTGCAAATATATATAAACAAACATATGTAAATATATAAGGCATTTTGTGGGGAAATAGAAACCCTTTTAATTTCAGAATATGAATTTTGCATGTAAAAATCTGAATAAATAATATTAACCAACTAGTCTTTGATTCAGATTACATCCAGAGAGAGAAAGAGAAAGAGAGATCCGAATCCCCGGATAATTGTAAAAAATATTCTATAGAGTACTTGATTACTAAAATGTTCTTTTACAACAGCCCTACTGCTCGGTCTAATTTTCTTTGGATATCAATAGCAAGAACAAACCTATTTGTTGTAATAGTTTTAAATCCACAATCCAATGCGATAATCATAAATAAAAAAACAACTTTTAATCCACGAACATTACTCTTATTTATGGACTGCAAACCTTGTCTCTGAACTTAATCAAATTTTTTACTAAAGTCAAATCAAAAAAGCAGAGAAGCTGTGTGTTGATCCATGTAGGATATAAAACACAAGGGAAATTTAATTGACTTTGGATAAATCTGGGGGGTTTTTATTATTATTTGCAAATCAAGGCTTTCCATTTATATGAAACTGGACCGCATACAAAACAATAGAAATCCAGGGTTAAATCTTAATCTGTGTTCCAAATCCTGCTTCGTACTTCAGGTCCCTGTTGTTTTTTCTCCTAAGAAATGCTGACATACTCAACGCAGAAGAGTGACTCGAAGGTCAGCCTGTCATTACATGACTCGCACTACTTCATCCTATCAGGGAAAATGAATCACATCAGCACTACGGTATGTCAGAAAAACAACCTAGGTTTCGAAGCTGAGCTGCAAAATGCAACAACTTTCCTGTTCAAGTTGGGATTTATTTCAGGTTTATGATGAGTCAAAACAGAAAAGCAAGTTAACTTTTCACTCCATAATTCACTTTAATAATACACCTGAAGCAACCTTATCGCTTTAGTAAATGCTTTATCACAATTTACAGTACACAAGACTGCAGCACCCTCAAGTGGCCAAATGTGGAAATGAAAACTGTTGTGTTTGTATGATAGCAATCAATTTGGGGCATGTCGAAATGAGTACAGATGCGATTTTCTTTTTTTCTTCCACTTGAGTAACAACAAGGCAAGGGGAGCATAATCAGCATGAAATTCTCATTTCCATCCCACTGAATGATGTAAACTGATAAATGTTCAGAGTATCTTTGAAACACACACACATATCCAGGTGTGCTCTCACTTTGATACATCACAAAAGCAGTCCAACAAACAATACAAGTCATGTTCTTCAGGCTTTCCATTTTTTCTTCTGCATTTTCTTTCCAGACTGCACCCCCTTCTGGACACCTCTCACCATGCCCTTGAACTGACCGTGCAGTTTGGCTCGCTTCCTGTAGGCGTAAAGCAAAACTTTAGGCTCGAGTCTAAGCCTACAAATCAGTGTGGTGGGAAATCAGAGCCGATTCTCATACCTGCGATTGAGCTGGTCCTTCTTCAGAGGGATGTAAGTGTAAGGATCCAGCTTTCCTTTTTTCTTCACATCTCCTTTTCCTTTCTGTCAAAGTTAGAAAAAGACACTCAGAATGACAGCGTAGACCCAAGAAGCTTCACTTCAGTTACACATTGTTGTGCTTGTTTACCTTTGATTTATAATTGGATCCAACATCTTGGCTTCGTCCCAGAGGTCTGTGGATACCCGAGCCGCCGGCTGTGAGAAAAGCATCATCATCACACAGTGCTATGTACAGGTGTTTGCATCTATTTGAAGCTTGCCTCAACACAACTGCAAACCTTAATGTACTTTAACTGGATTTTATGCGAGTCTGCAATCTGCGGTCCTTCCGCAACGGCTCTTCACAACTTAGGCTAAAAATTATAAAGAATCAACTAATGTTTGTAGACTTAGATATGACGGCAAATGCAATGTTTTTAGCAATTCTGTGGTTCTTTTCATTCAATAATTGTACTGCACATCCACTGAATTATCCAAAAGAGCCAGTAATATTTTTTTGTATAATTTTTTTTCTGGCCATTAGGTTGAAAACTGGGTCTTATTCCCACCATAATTTTTCTACACCCCATGAAAGAACATGTATCCATCCTCCTTTTTTTTTTTTTTGCAAAAGTTTAGATTTTTTCAAATATAGGAAAATGACAGCGGTTTAAAAAATAATAATTTTCTAAAGTATATATCATTATTATTAATAACTATTAATAATAATATTAATAAATTATTAATTATTATTATTATTATTATTGTCATCTTGACATTATTACTATTATTATTTTAATGTTATATTATTACTTATTATATTATTAAATGAATTGTTCTTTCTTCAAAAAAATCAGGTAAGTTTTGTGACTCTGAATGAGTTTTATTCAGATGGACTGAAGGTAGAAATGGCTGTCTGCAGTTTCACACAAGCGGTGTATAGTATACAGCAGTGCACATATTCTAATGTGGTCGAGCATCAACAATGCACAAAATGTCAGTTTGTGCACCGGGAAGCATGGCTGTGGCAGCAGTCTGCTGTAGGAACGCTTTTCTTCACCAGGGAAATAGAGCCCGGTCAGGGAGAAATCCTTAAAGAAAATCTGCACAAGATTGAGATTGAGGCAGAGGTTCGCCTTCCACCAGAACAACTCTAAATACACAGTCAGAGCTAAAAGGAGTGATTTAAATCAAAGTGCATTCATTTGTCAGAATGGCATAATCAAAGACCAGAGTAAAACCAAAATTGTAATCTGTGGCCAGTCTTGATGTTCACGGATCCACTCCATCCAATCTGAGCCACTTTGTGAAAGAAAAGAGGGTCAGAGGCTGGTAGAGATTAGAGCTCAGAAGCCTTGCATCTCTAGCAGCACACTGAAATAAAGTGCTGAGTCAGGGCCTTGAATGCATGCAAGCACAGTAAAAACACATATCAGTATCTTTCCATTTCACAAATAATCAACACAAAAATACAAATAAAACACCACAGAGGTTTCTGGTTACAACACAACAAAATGAGAAAAAGGGTAAAGAGTGTCATTTCATCTCCAAGGCAGTTCAGTAATCAAGAGGAATATCTTCTTTAATTACCTTTATATTTCAATTGAGGTTCAACAGCCATGTCCTCGTCTAAATTGTCATCTTGAAACTTTCTCTTCTGGGATTTTTTCTGCAAGTGCAAAAAGAAAAAAAAAAAAAAAGCAGACTGTAAGCAAAACAGCAAAATGTTCCCAAACACCAAACATTAACACCGTGCTCTGTAAAACTCACAGATTTCACTCCTGCTTCTTCCAGGATATCATCCATCTCTTGTCCACCTGTGAAGAGAAGCACCGCCGTCAGTGTATTCACACATCAAGCCCTTGCAACGACACCACCGGACTCCTCTAACCTTTGTTTTTCCCATCGCCCTCGTCATCCTCTCTGATGATGAGCCGTCCGTCTGAGGTCACCTTGAAGCCGTGTTCGACCTTGGTGGTCTTCTTCAGCTGCGGATTTGTGGCTGAGAAACAGCGAAATGTAATTTTAACTCCTTTGAACCTCATAATTGTTCTCCGATTAAAGCAAGAAACCCCACAATGCCGTGGTACCTAGAACTCTTTGTGAAACCTTTGGATCCAAGAAGTTCAAAGGATCATCTCCTTCTCCCTCCTTCAGCCACGCTTTCCCTTTTTGTTTGTTTGATTTCTTCTGGGTGTTACGAGACTTTCCTTCATCCTCAGATAAATCACTGTCGGACTCAGCCAGGATGTCTTCAATACTAGAAAGAAAACAGGAAATGTTGTAAACATATATACTGAAGTGAGTTTCGTATTGGGAGCTGTTGTCGTACCTTTCGCTTTTTCCTTTAGGCGTCTCCTCTTCGCTCTCTGATGAAGCGTCCTGCTCCTCTGCGACCTGTTTCCGCCTCTTGTTTCGGGCCTCGGCCTTGCGGATGTTTGCCAGCACCTTGTGGTGCTCTGCAGGCAGCATGCTCTTCACCAGCTCAAAGCTGGAAACCCACAATCAGAGCTTTCAGGAGAAGGAAAGCGTAACGCTAACAGAAAGTAGGTAGGAAGAAGACTCACCCAAACTTTCGGATAAATTTAGTGAAGATGTTCTTGAGTTTGGTTCTGAAATGCCTTCTTACATCATCCTTGATGTTTCCAACTCCCTCCATCTGAACAGAGAGGGAACAAAAAGTATTTTATCATGTTATATCCTCACTACTAAATGTGCTTACGCACTAAACTTTTAATCTACTGTTTAAATATTAACAATATTTTTTTTGTCAATTACATCAAAATCTTTACAATTTCTCTCAGATAAGACTTTTTACATCTTACATGTTTGATTGGTCATCAATGGCAACTATTTGGACAAAATGTCCTATGTGTGCAGAGTACATGTGACCTTTAACTATGCAAGTGTGATGGAAATGTAGCTGGTCATTTATTTCAATCAGAATTAAGACAGTTGAAAATATTTACAAATTTGTACATTTTAAAAAGAGGATTCTGGAGTTTTAACCAGCAGACAGACCCATAACTTTAGTCATTATTCAGAAAGTGTTACTTTAAATCAAGTTAAATATGAGTTGGAAAGTACATTCTCGTACTTTGTTTTAGAGCAAAAAAAAACAAACAAAAAAAAAAACAAACATATTATCTGTTGAAATTAAGAAAATTATCCAAAACAGAACATTTTTGAGTATCAACTCTCTGTGGTGGGACTGACTGATTTGGTTGTCATGGAAAGCCCCTTTGAAACCTTTTGTCACTGGTAATGTACAGTTCATACCATGAGGGTAACATGTGAGCCCAAAGCTTTGGGGTCCATGATGAAGAGGATGACTTTGATGAAGCCCAAAGCCGCTTTGACGACCTCCCTGGTTCGAGATGAAAGCAGCAGACAGACGTTCTGCAGCAGCTGCTCCATGGTGGAAACCTCTATTGAGTCTGGAAGAGAAATGTAAAAAGTAAAACTGAGTCTGCCGCACAGATGTCATTTTTTTCATAAGTCCAGGTGAAAACATACAAGTGAAACCCACCTTTGTACTCAAACACGAGACGAGTCAATGCCAAAACGGTGCAAGTGATCATGGTGACGGATCCTGTGAGTCCTGCATACATCAGAGCCAAATACTCCTCCATCGCATCTATAATCGAGGCAGGTAATGTTAGCTGTTTTATAAATTCAATTGTTACAAACCTACAGATATTCAGAAACAATGCGACACCTTTTTTGTTCCCACAGAAGCGAACGAAAGCGTCTCCTATTTCCACCAGAAGACTGTAGGCGTTCTTACGAGCTCCAACAGAAACCTCCTTGGTACAGATGATCACCTGCAGGGCAGAAACCCTTATAAGCACCAAATACATCAGCTCTGTCTATGTCTGTTGTCATCAGCTCTGATTTGCGTTGGCACCTCCGGCAGCAGCGCAGTGATGAAGCCTTTGTGCTCCTCGTTCAACCGTTTCACGATATGGATCAGACACTTGAGTCTCGGCTGAGAAGAGCAAAAACAAAGCAGTCAGGTAGGAGTGAATCACAACAGTCGGGCCTACAGGACATTTTTCTACGTGTATAAAGATTTTACCCTCTTTGCGGGTGAAGAAGCATTTTTAAGAGTGTCAAGCAGGACAGTTTTCAAAGTTTCCAGGTTGGACAGGACAAAGGATTTGCACTCGTCTCTCTCTGCGCCGCACATTTCCTCCAACAAGCGGTACGCCTTCTTCTGTATGCCCGGCTCTTTGGCCTGAACACAAACAAAAAAAAAAAAAAACATAAGAAACCTTCTAAAAAGGGCCTGAATTAAAAAAACTGCAAGGGCAACCAACATTTCTCTAGAACAGTGAAAACTGATTTTTAAAAAGTTAAAAATCTTGTTAATAAATTCATTCAAGACATTCAAGTACATTATTAGAAGGTTTAGCAAAAAAAAAAAACTGTGGGAAAAAAAAGGCACCCAAGGAAACCCACAGATATAACCAGGACTTAGGCTACAGCTGCTTCAGATAATGGAAGTTTATTCCATTTGGAAATTAAAATCCCTGATTCTGGAGGAGTGGAGACCACTACCAAGTTTCCAGTTAGTGTTATTATTAGGGAGCCATGGCATCTGCTGCTTTTGGCCCACTGTGCTTTATAAAGTCCAAAGTCAGCACAGCTGTCTACCCGGAAATTCAAGAGCACTTCATGCCTCCCAGTGTTGGCAAAGTTTGTGAAGCAGCTGATCTGATGCTCATGCAGTATTCGACTCCTGGACGCACTGCCAAAAGCAACCATGCTTACTCTTTTGGACGTGATTAATGTGGCTGACTGACCAGCAACCTCATCTGACCTAAAGCCCATAAAGAATCCACAGTGTGTTGTCAAGAGAATGATGGGACGTACCAGAGCCAACAATGCGGACGAGCTGCACGACCCTATAGAGGGAACCTGGGTTTCATTCATTCAGGCTCCAAACCACTCTGCATTCATGCAGTAATTGAAGCAAAAAGAGCTCTAACCAGGCGGCTAATATGCAGTACGTAAAAGTAAATTTCAGTGGGTCAATATTTCTGTATTACAAATACTGTTTTATTAATCTAATTTGTTTCAAATTTTCTGGGAAACTGAATTTTGTGTTTTTATTCGATATAAGACAGAGTCAAGAGTTTCACTTTTTGATTCAAGTAACTTCTCAATTATATTTTCATTTATTTTGATGCATTGTTAAACATACCTCCATATATGGTCTTATGAGCTCAAACGTTTTGGCCATAGTGCTTTCATCAACGAAGGGAGCCATGGCGACCACAAGGTCCATCACTGCAAGCCTGAGAAGAAGATCGGACCGGAACAGGATCACCAAACAGATGATGAAGATATATTAATCATTTTCTGATGGAAATCAAACCCAGTGCTTCCCATTTGGATGTCCTACCGTGTGAACTCAACGCTTTCAGTGCTGGACAGCCTGTCAGAGGCTTTTTGCAGCAATGTGCAGATCAGCTGCGGATGATCAAAGTTAAATTGCATAAGCAGATCATTTTAACATCTTCAGCACAACAGAAGCGGTAAAATGTTACCTGCATATCAGTGACAGTTAAGTAGACTTTGATGGTGTCGAGCACAGCCATCCTGTAAGCACCAGAGTCCCCGTCTGCAGGCTGCTGGCTGTACAGGTTGAAAAGGATGGGCAGGAAGTTTTTGGAGAACCGCCCCAATTCTGCCTTTTCTTGCACTTCAACATGATCGCATATAGGAATGATTATAATACTGCAACGATGCCGCAGTTTGGACAAAGAGACGACCTCAGTGAACATTTGCTACCTGTGGAGCAGCTTTTCTTGATCAGCGTGCGCAGAGCTTGGCACACGGTGAGACGCAGGTCTGGCCGTTCGTTAATGGCCATGCCGAGCGTCCGGGCGATGCCCTTGAAGGACGCCGTCAGGTCCACTGGGCATGTGCAGAAGCCAGGAAGCATTGTCCAAATCTGAAATGCGGAACTTAGATCAGCCTTGTTTGCTTATATGCAATCTGGTTTGTTGTAACCATAGAAAGTACACCTGGCTTTAGCAGGCTCACTTCCTGGACGAAGTCATTGACCTACCTATGCCTTTAGCTTTCTTAGTCTTGCTTTTTTTTTTCTTTTTTTTACTATAGAACAAAGTCCTGGTCCAGAGATTGTGTGTTTAGCTTGTCATTTAATCTGTGGGCATTTTTTAACCTCAGGAGTAAGTAATTCTGGATCAATGATTGTTTTTTTTTTCCTTATTTGTCCTTCCTAGCCCACTCTGTTGGAGTTCTTTTTTCCTGCCATTTCTATCCACTGTAACCACATCCTCCTTGATAACATTAGAAGCAAATGCAAAGAGAGCAGAAAATGAAGGCTAATCACAACTGATATTGTCAGAGGTCTTAGGCTAGAGGGCCTGTGGATAACGGTTGTTTTTCCCCTAAATGTAGATTTTTTTTTTTACCTCTTGTCCTGGATCCAATAAACATTAAATAAATAACTCCAAAATTCAACACTTATAACACCAGTCAAAATGAAGTTAAAAGTTAAAGCAACAAGACAAGTTTTTTTTTTTTTTGTTACCTGAAGCTGTAATGTCTGGTAGACTTTTGCTTCCAGCTTCTTTCCTTCTTGCTCCAACTGTTCAGCTACAAAATAGGATTAATCAGCAAAAGCATGTCAAAACAGAAAATTTTATTTCCTAGTCCACATTCATTCAAGCTGCTAGCGCATGAGAGAGACACTTTCAACAGATAACAGGAAGTCTGGTCTTATTCCAAAAATTGCTAATTTTGGAAATTTTAGTAACCTTTTGTAAACTTCAAAGCTATGGTCAGGATTTACAGTCTGTAGGGAATAGATCTGGAAACTGATTACTAGCAATGCTAATAGTACTGATTATTAATACAAGATGTTAAATCTAGTTACTAGTTTTATCTCAATAAACATTTAACTTACCTCTTTGCTTGAGTGTAGTGGCCAAAGGGAGAAAATAAGAAGCAAAGAAACCGAGACGAGTGTTTTTCACGTGATCTCGGATGACCGGAACCAACCAACTGCGAGGGAACTCCAAGTCATCCCTAAAAAAAACAAACGACAAAAAAAACACAAGCAAAAGTTAATAAAATCACAGTAAAGACAGCAGAACATCCTGTCGTTGTGGCGTCGTACTTGTAGCCGGTGATGTTAAGAGGCACAGCAGCCAGCACCACTTCAGGCCCCATGCTTTCCACAGCGCCTCCCACAGCCAGGTCCAACTCCCCACTGAAGGAGAACTGAGGGATGGAGCGCAGGTCTGACAGGGACTGCAGGGACTGCCCAGCACAAAGGAAGAAGTGTCAGTCCACTTCATTTTATTATTTATCCACTTAAGGGTTTCAACATGTCAAGGCTATACCTTAGTCATGATAGGGTGAGCTTGTTTTCCTGCAACTCTGTAAAAGCAACCAAGAATCTGCAGCACAAAGGGCCACGAGGCATGAAAGCGATAGGATAACCCTTCCTCCACAATACTGGAAAAATGCAAGTACAGACAATTAGTAGTTGTCTGGTGACTTATGGAAAAATGCTTAAAAAAAAACAAAACAAAAACAAACAAACAAAAAAAAAACTATCTGCGATCTTACCGAAACATTTTACAGACATATGAGGGGTTCCCTGCAGAGGCAGTGGCAGTGATCATCCCCATTTCCTTCATGTGAGGAGCAACACACTCGGTCAACAAACTCTGAGATATAAAGACATCACACATAACCAGTTAGCACTGTGCACACACCAAAAACAACACCGAAAGGTTTAATTGCAGTCAGTTTCAGTGCCTGTTACCTTAAGTGTGTTGGTGGCTGCAGAGACCACTTGTGTGTGCGGCGACAGCAGGCAGGACATGGTAGCAGAGAACAGCCGAGGGAGGTGACCTAAACTCAGAGAACTCTGCAAACTGGACCAAAACACACACAGAAGGTCAGCGACACACCTGAGAAAAATCCTTTCAATCTCGCTCTCCAATCTTGACCAATTATACCTTGCCAGGTGAACATGTGCTTTCTCCATGACGGTAAGCCAGGCCAGCAGAGGCTGCAGGTCATTCTCACTGGGAAGGTAGTCATAGAGAGCCTGAGGAAGACAACTGAGAGTGAGTCTTTAGCAGATTTTACGCCACGAGTAACGGGGCACGTTGTTTTTGTCTCACCGTGATGATCTGGGCATTGAGTTCGGCAGAGAGGAACGACGCATTCGGCTTCGCAATGAAGAGCCGATGAAACGCCTGCATGGCGCTGGCTGTTACCATCTTACAACCGAGACAAACAGAAGAAGCATTGCTTTAAAAAAAAGGTCCAAAAGAAGCACCTAACTAGCTGCAGCTGGGAGAACTCACCACATGGCTGAGAGTCATGACACGCAGCAGAGTTTCACAGCAGGACTTAACGGCTCCCAGAGGAAACGATCCCATCAGCTCCTTCAGGAGGCAGAGCACATGGAGGGTGGTGGTGTCCTCTTTGCTGCCTGATGAGGTGCCAAAGATCGATTCATGGCTCATCGGACACATTTTAGCAGTTATATTAAAATGGGTGAATCTCTTTGGATCACCACAACTTTCAAAGAGCAAACATCTGGACCGGACATGGTCTTCCAAAAAACTTTCTGCAGCCATTTAGAGACTTACTTCAGTATAACCAGTATAACCAGTTGAGACCCTTGCATAAGTATTCATACTAGTTGAACTAGTTTGCATTTTGTCACATTAATCCACAATGGGATTAAGAAAACTACATAAAACATAATTGCATTTTTGGGTCTAAAATGTGGCGTACACTTGCATACAGTTTGTTCTTTTATAGCATAACCCAGACCTGTCTGCAGTCTGCATCACAATTATGAATACATTGTGTTGGCTTATGGTGTAAAATCCCAACAATATACATTAAATGCAGGTCCTTACATTACTTAATTTACGTTCTGACTGTCTTTGTGTACAAAATTTGCTGATTTTAACTAATTACTAGATATAAAATTCCATCCTTTAACCGGAAAGTGAACATTTTACTTACATCAGTTAAGTAAATTAACAAGCATGATGCCTCACCTCCTGCCTGCTCTATTTCTTTGATGCAAAACTTGGCTGTAGTGACAGCAGCGGGGTGATGCCTCGGAGCGTCATCAGTAAAGAGGAAGTCGCTGCCTCGAAGAATGGAGCAAACGCCCTGCTGAGCTGCTTTACGGACCTGAGGGGAAAAAAACAAACAAAATAGACAATCACTTGTTAAAAAAATCTTGAATTTTAATTTTTTGGATGAAAAGGTATCTGTTTATTTAAGCTAGTGGGAGTGACCTTTGGCTTGCTGTGCACGGTGAAGCTGAGCAGACCATGATAAGCCTGCAGAGTCGATGGGTAGCTCCAGACAGAAACATCCTGCTTCTTCAACAAAATGGCTAAGCAGGACAAGACCTATAGATGCAAACACAAAAAACAATCTAGGTTTAAAAACAGAGTGAAAACAGAACAAGAAAAAGGCAAACCGGAAAATCCTCTCACCCATCTGAGAGCTGAAGATGCATCAGATGAAACCTGTTTAGACATGACGTCCATGAGAGCCTTGGTGGTGTCTGAGAACTTGGACTTAAGCACTGGAGCTGGAACACTGGTGAAACCCGAACACTGAGCAGTCAGTATTAATCAGGTATAATATGTTCAGTCATGGAAAAGACAAAAGTTTTCTAATTTCTACCGTTTCATGACAAGGTTGAGAAGATAAGCCACTGCACCCTGAGATTCTTCTGATTCCACAACTTCCAAGGTCGTCATCTACCAAAAATCACAAACAGACTAATTAGAAATAAAGCTAATCAATCTAAGGGGATAACCTTTAATTGTTTTGTTTTTTTTACCACAAACTTTAAACAAAATATAAACCAATGAAACACTCACTAAAGCAGCAAAGTACTCCGTCTCTGTTTCCTTCCCGCCTTGACTTCGGATCACTTCAGTAACAGCAGCTAAAACTGCACAAATCTGGCAAACATCAAGAGACATGGTTACAGCAGGTGCAGATATGGTACAAAATATTGCACTTGCTAAGTTTAGAAACTGGAAGCATGCAGGGGGCAGGCAATACACCTGTAGTCCTACCTCTTTATGTGCAGCAGAGTTGGACTCCCAGAAGCGCTGCACCTTTCTGAATGTGAGGTTGGAACAATCAGACAGGCCACTGAGGAAGGTGCCCGATGTTCTCTCTGACAGCCTCTCATCAGGCTCCTCTTCCATTTGAGTATCCCTACGGGCCCCTGCATTAAGCTCCAGGGGCCCAGCCTGCAGCTCATTGTGAAGCTTGAGAGCATCAACAGTCAAGTCGCTCTTCGCTGTGGAAATAAAAACAAAACAGAAAGATATCAATTTATTGCCGTCACTCCCAAACTAAAGTTCAACATTTATTCACAAAAAGAGCAAAGAGGGCCCGACTTACTATGTGATATAAATTAATTTATCATTGTGTCTACAGGCTTCTTTAGACAATTATATCAATACTTTCTACGCAAGTTTTCCATGAAGGTTTAACATTTTTGCAGCTTAATATTGTCCTCTTCTCTGTTTTTACACCACACATATAATGGCTCATTAAAAAAAGAAGTATGGAATATGCAAGAGAACAACTTTGTCAGAGTACGCAAAGTTAGATGGACAAACAGATGAATCAGATAGATTGGTGAACGAGTGGTAAACAATGGGTGGATAAACAATCTATGATTACATCATTCAGAAAACAGGACAAAGTGAAACTATTAATATTTTTGCACCATTGATTTTTCATTCTTATCCAAACCAAGAGCATACTTTAATAAAGCTTCATGTTTATCCAGACTGGCCTGTGAGTCCTGAATTACAGCAGAGGCTGATGTCTTAAAACTGCATTCCTTCATATTTTTGTCAAGTGATAAAAGGCAAAAATACATGAATATCTGTAACTTATGAACAGTTATGCCTCTGTGTTATAAACTGTAGCAGTGAAGTAATCATGTCAAATAATGACCAGTGTGTTTCTCAAGTGTTTACAAACTTACATTTATTGAGTTTACAGACCGACTGAACAGAAAGGTCAGGGGGATTTACTACTGAGAGTATCATACTGAGTGTTTGCTAAGCAGTGTAACAGATAAATTTATCCAAGTTAAATGGCTAGTGTGGCTAATGTTAGCTCTCTGAGACCCACGTGTGTATCTCTTACCGCTGGGTTTGCTGAAAAAGCTGCTTTTCGCCGCCTGTCGGAAGCGGCTGGTCTGCGGGTTGGAGTCGCTGCTGTGTCCCTTCTTCCAGCGCTTCAACTTAACTCCGGTCCCCGACCGAAGTTTCCCTGATTTCACCATTTTCAGGGCCGAAAATAATCACGTTTCTCCACTGCTAACGGTGGAGCTCCAGATGAAGCCGTCGCTCATCGGATGACGTCACAGATTTGCTTTAGAGTCCAACTCGACTTTATGTTGGTATGCCAGTAGATGGCGCTGTTCACTACAAACAACAGTGGAAAAAATTGGGCTTCCTCCTATTTGTACAGTTATGATTTCTGTCATAGCCACACAGACAACTTACAAACTAAGAAGTTCCATTTGGTTTTTGAATATATTCTATCCCAGGAATTGATTCCACAATTTCTCTGAAAGTCTTGGTTTTACCGCAGAAACACTGTGTTTAATCGCAACCAGCAAGTTTTCGGTTTGACCAAGGTCCAGCTGGTGGCTTCACAATGTTAATAACGTTGGTCTGAAACAGAGATGTTGCTGAATTATTGTTATTTTTGAGGTTGTTGTTTTTCTTGAAACATCAATTTTAAGGGCATTTTATTCTTCAGCACAAGGCAGAATGACCCTTTCAATGTATTAAAACTGATCTATGACACAAACTGTCACCTGACCCTAGATTTTCCCCATTTTTTGGACTGACATAAAGGAAAGATGAAAACATTCAATCATTATTTATTTCAATAAATTCCCCAAAACAAGAGATGAGTTTAAATTTATAACATTTATTAAATGACATTACAGTGTGCATAATTTTAGACAGAAAACTATTGCATGTCTGTACAGTTGTTTGAAATGAACTAAAAACAAATCTGTTCATCTCTGTCTACCTTATAAAAGGTTCCTTTATCATATTCAGTGTCAAATCAAAATGTGCTGTTCACACAGTGAAATGGACAAAAAAAAAAATCTGATGTTTACAATTAGAAATACTCATCTATTTGTCATAAGAGAAAAAAAGAGAGTAGATTTTCCTTATTTGTTCTCCTTAGGTGAGCTGCATTTAATTCATCAACAAGCATAAGTACAAACAAACAAGACGAGGAGAGGAACCCATGTAAACAATAGAACTGCAAGTCGAGGTCTTCAGAAACAGACAGACACTGGGATGTGCATCTTAGGGCACTATTATCACCTAAAGAGTTTCAGTGCTTTTCAGTAATATCTCTTTATTTGGAAAAAAGGGAAAAATAGAAAAAGGAACAATATAAAAGCAATAATTTATTATATAAAATGTACATAAAATTTCCCTGCTGGAAACCTGCTCCTGTTTCTGCAGCCTTATCTGGCACGTCCTTTTCTGACCTTCATCCCTCAGTTGGGTATGACCGAAGGATTTATGTTGACGATCACTTGGACGACATAGTCCTTTTGGATCTTGGCATCTTGGAGGCGAGTCCTGTCCGTCAGAAGCTTCCCAGAGAAGAACCACCGCTGGCGGATCACCTCGATGTCCTCCTGTTTTTCCAACTGTTTCTTCAGCATGGCGATGGAGTCCGCCAGGCTGGCTGTTAGACGCACATCCTTCCCTGAAACAGGAATGTGCTGTGTTAGATATTTAAATGCTTCCAAACAGAGTTGAGGCCAAATTATTGTCAATTTTATTAAAAAAAAAATTTTTTTCTCAATTTCGTCTTGTTTTTGGTAATTTATGATTATCCGAAAAATAATTTAGGATTGCTGACTACAAGAACAATAAAAGACAACATTTTGAAGTTACTTCAAATTCAGAATTTTATCTTGATTTCCAGTATTTTTCTTTTTATTAAGCTGTGACTGAGGTCAGATGTTTCGAGTGTCCTTCTACAAGCATCTGATCAGGTTTGTGGGGCACTTTGCTCACACACACCTTTTCATCATTGATTGAGACTTAGATCTGCTGCAAAACATTAACTTTGTTGCCTTAGTTAACCACTTTGTAACTATAGAGGCATGATTAAGGTCATTGTCCATTTGGAAGAGTGATTTGTACCAAAGCCTCAATTTTGTGGCTGATGTGTTGAGATGTTGCTTCAGTACCCCAAATAATGTTCTTATCTCATGAGTTCATCTATTTTGTGAAGTGCGCCAGTGCCTCCCGCATCAAAGCACCTACACAATAAGATACTACCACCCTCATACTTCACAAGTGGGATTGTGTTATTTGCTTTTCTTTCTCATAGCAAAGATCGTTACAGCCAAACACTTCAATTCCTTCGTCTATGTCAGATCACAGGTATATCTCCAAATATTAAGTCTTCTTCTCTTTGTGTATTCACAAACTGACTATTTTTGTTGCTCTAGTAGTACTGACTTCTTCACCCCTGAGTGGCCTTTCACCCTATTTTGGATACCAGTTTCAGCCGGTGTTACCAGAAGGTGTTTAGCTTGAGTGTTTTGCACCAAAACATGGTCTCTGGGATTCAACGTCTGCCTCCTTCCCAACAGGAAGGACATCATCATTTGGACTTCTCAAGACTGTTTAAGGACAATCTTAGTGTATGTAAACTTATTACAAATATGTGTCTCTCACTCTCTGATTATCCTAGTATTTAGCATATAAATAATTTTCACAATCCTAACCTAAATAAGTAAAATTTTAATCTGACCTGATGAATAAAAAAATGCTTAAGCTTCTTTTTTGAAAGTGTATTTAAATATCTGGTTTCATCTGCGATTCTCCACTTTCAAACATCTGGCGGTGTTACCTGTCGATAATCGCACCCGCAACTGGAACTCCTCTCTAGACGGTGGAGGTTGAGCTTGTTTTTGTGCACTTTCAGACAATTTGCTCTCGCCAGACGTCTCAGTGATCAGGTTGACAGGTGGCGCTAAAGTGTACGCTGGGAGCTGGTAGCGGTTTCCCAGTTCATCATAGCTCTCCGTGAGAGATCCTGCAGGGGAAAGGACACCTAAGTAACTGCCCACTTCTCAAAAACCTTCAAAGATTAGCGATAAATACTCTCCTCTGAGGGAGCATGTTGTGCTTTATCCCAGAGCTCTGGGTGTATCTGTCTTTAGTGGTCACGCAGCACTATTACATAATTACAATGGTAATCTCTTACAAATCAGTCATTGGATTCTCCAAATCGTTCTATGGCATTGGGAGAATTACTATTCAACCACATCGAAAGCTTAGATATGTGTGATATGTTTTCACATAGGAAACAGATTGTGTCAGCGTTTTATACCATGTGGCAGAGTGATGCAGGCTCCATCCACTATAGCCTGGGCCAGCTCCAGGTCATTGCACTCCAGAGCCAGGGCTGCTGCTCTTAGCGCATCCCAGATCTCTTTTCGTCCGTCGAATGCAGGAGCTGTATCCCAAAACTCGTCTCTCTTGCTCCTCAGCTGGCCCTCTGTCATCGGGTACTCGCTCTTCCATTTAGGTCGGTCTTTCTTGAGAGGCTCATTGCGTGCTATAAAAGAGAAATTACAAAAAGATTGTTGCTTCTATTTACAAATGGCTTTAATCTACAATGCTTTTTTGGAGAGTTTATGACCAACAAAGAGAAGTGCTTGAGTAGTGAAGTGGAATCAAAAGTGGGAGCACATCTTTCAAAATCCTTTACATCTGAGAAGTCTAACAGACATATCTCTTTAGGACAGTTTCCTTTAATACCCCTAAACTACCTTCAGAAGCCACCTAATTTGTAAATAGTCCATGTGTTTGTGATTTAATCTCGGTATAAATCAAGTTGCACGCCCATTGCCTCACAGCTTTGTTTGAAAGCATTAGTGAACAAATGAAAAAGTTAATATTTAACAAGCAACACAGCAGACAAGTCAATTATAAAGTTGTGGAAAAGTTGAAATCAATTCCAAAGCTTTGAACATTGAGCATCAATCTGAAAACGAAAACAGGATCGCACAACTGCAAACCTTCCAAGACCAGTTGAAAGATGAAAGCTGTTGTTGAAAGAAAGTTTCAAGTTTTCCACAAGCATTTGCAGTTTGTCACAATCCATGTCTGGGACGCAGCCAATATGTGGAAGAAGGAGGTCTAAAACACTTCAGACCAAAATCAAACTGTTGGCCTTTATGCAAAACAGGACACCGTACAGAATCCTCAACACACCAACCACAGTATGGTGTCAGTAGAATAATGGTGAGAAGTTGCTTTTCTTCAACAAGGACAAACAAGATGGCCTGAGTTGATGGGAAGATGGTTGGAGCTTCTTGAAGGAAGAGGCTGCAAAAGACTTTTCCACCGATGCTGTTTGTCCAATCGCTTGAACTATTTTGCAAGAGAGAATGGGCAAAAAACTCTTATTTTAAAAATTTAATGAAGGTAGAAACAAACCCAGCCCTCATATCGCCTTTAAGGGACAAGGGTGTACAGAAAATGGACGGATGGATGGAAAAACAAACCCAAAGAGCAGCAGCAGTAAATGTAATGAAACTTAAATCTAAAAAGTATTCACTCAGGAAGGGATTAGTTCAAATGCATACCACATCTACAATTATACACTTTGTTGTGTTGCTCTGTCACATAAAATCCCAATAAAATATATTTAAGTTGGTAGTAGTAATTTAACAAAATTATCAATAAGAATAAACACTTTTGCAGAGCTCTGGACTTCTTAACAAGAATCTTAATGGCAATGGAGTTGCAAACCTCAGAGAAAAAATGCTTAGTGTGGCGATAGATGCCACGTTGACCCACGTCATGGCTGATCTAAAAACGGCTAAGCTCTTTTCCATTACCTCTGGCGCCACTGAGCATTAGGTAATGTTTTTATTTTGCTCTGATGTCCTAGGCAGAGTTGTTTGTCCTAAGCTTTTGTTTCCGATTGGGAGAGCCACACAAATATGCAATTTATCTCTGATGTTACATTAAAGCAACATATTATGAGTAGAATACACTTTTGTAATAATATAAAAGAGAATGCTCTGGGGGATGCATTAGCAACATGAAATGGATTGAGTGCAGTATAAAAATTGTACAATACATACATAGTCAAGCAAAGATAATTCTGTGGTTATTTTAACACATAATAAATGATATGATATATCAAGTTTTTTTTTTTCCAGAGGTGCATTACCAAAAAAAAAAAATCTGAAATTGTTAGTGCAGTTTGTGCAGGATTGCAACACTTTAATATAAAGCATATCTGATATACAGAATTACCCACAAAGTCGGTTGGATTCACTGCTAGAGAAAAATCAAACTTGTTATTTATAGCACAGTGGATTATTGCAGTCGCTAGTAACAGAGACTGTACTGTACATGTGCATGGACACACACAGACACACAGCAATGGATTATAGGCTCTAATCAGGTTCCACATAACAGGATTTATCTGCCACTATCCCATTGGGTATTGGATGAGATGAGCATTCTTTGACCAATGAGAATTGGTGACACAAAAAAAAACAAATTTCCAACAACCTGCATAGAAACGCAAACCCACTAGAAAGGAAAAAAAATGATGTTTTAATCCGTTGACTTTTTTAGATATATAAAACATGTTTTATCTGCTCTGAGACTGTTTTTTGTTTGTTTTAGATATTTTCCTTTAGTAGAGAGGAACTTAAAACCTTACATAACACATATTTATGTAACACACTAACTTCCAAATTCACCAGTATGGACACCAAATATAATGTTTGTGACACTTGAAATAAGACCAGCTTGCAGATATGTGTCCTAACGTTGCATGTATGAAAGTACAGAAGTATACCTGTAACACAGCAATCACTCTTTAAGGTTTTGTTACTGCATTTGTACAGCAGTAAAATAGCTGCTGTTAGGATTGAATTCATACACATATTTTGTTGGAAACAAAACTAATTAACAGCCTTTCCGTTTAAAATAACATCACATTTCTGTAAAACTTTACTTATGCTCTGTTATCATATGAATGCCTAAAAACAAAGATGGTTTATTTTTATGGGTGACTTTGATGAGTAAAAGCAGACATTTACACAACAATGTCTAACCTAAATAAACCGTCTGATTGCATCTTACATGAAATGTGTGCACTTCTAATCTAATTCATTTTCTAAATGCAGTATTTAGCACTGCTTCTATCACAAAGTATGTGGAATGGTAAATGAATCAGTGAAGGGTGCAGATATCGGAGGATTCAGTTTGCAAATTTATTTAATCGCACAATCAACTGTTTTAGTATATATTGGTCATGAAGACCAATCCATACATTTTATACAGAGTTTTATTAAGTTAATGAGTCTTCTTTTCAATTTGGCTTCTTTTAATGAAAACACAGCCAAAATTAAATGCAAGTTCAAATAATTTTACTGAGTAATTATCACATGGTAATGATAGTTATACCTTAAACATCAAATGAGAAGCAGCTTTAAAATTAGTGTGGAAGGAAAAAACAATCTTCTCTTAGCTGAATAACCGACATTTTAAAAATTATTATCTAACTCAAATTATATTTTTATTCCAGGGACACACTTTGATGATTGGGAGAGCCACACAAATATGCCATTTATCTCAAATTGCAGACATCATCAAAAATATCACCATTTGTGATATTGGAAAAAGTTTACTTGGATCCAATATGCAGCAGGATATTATATTTCAAGAGCCATGCATGCAAATTATGCTTCCCGTTAACACATCAGGACTGTTGGATGGACATTTCCTTGATGGATATTTATAGTGGCTGAGATGCTAAAGCTCACAAGGAAAATGTGGGTGAATAGTAATTTATCTCCTTACAATATCTAGCAATAGCATAAAGATAAATGTGTTCCTGATGTGGTGCAGTCTAATTTTGTCTTTGGTTTATTTGAATTAGTAGAGGGATGTAGTAACCTATTAGAGCCAGATGTTGGGTCTCGAGATCCTGAAAACAAATTATTATTGTCTATTGAACTGCAAGCCTATAAAAGCATCTGAAGTCTGGTGAAGATTATATGTAATAATATTTGTAATATTTGTAATTTTAGAAATTACAAATATTACAAAATTACAAAATAAAATGTTTGTAATTTATGAATAAAAGTATATAGATATGACTTTAAAGTTGTGATGTTAGCTATGTATAGTTGTTCTGTGGGACAGCTGTGATATAAATAAAGCTTTCTAACTTAAATTTCAATACTGATGCACAATTTCAGATTTGAAGAATTTTATGAAACATAAATGCTGAAAATACTGAAAACACACCTGGATATATTTATGTTTGATCTGTTAAGCAACTGGGATTGACATGACAGTTTTGCAACCATCACTGTGATTCTTTAAACTAATAATCCATGAATGTGTTGGATATTCCCATGAGGGTATGCATTTAATAATTCAATATATTATGGGGATTTTTTTTTTTAAAGCTAAAACTAATACAGATTGAATTAAATCAGATACAATTAAAGAACCTGCAGTTCATTTCCTTCTTTCAAGAGTTTTAGTCAGTTAAATGGTTAAAATGAGAGACATGAGGTGAAACCTCAAAGGAAACTGGAAATCTGTAAGGAAAAGTCAGATTCGTGCATCCGTGTGTTTTAATGTATGAAACATACAAAAACACACAATAAACCAATGAGGCTTTCTATAAACCTGATCTCAAGAAAAGCAGCAACAATCACATATGGCCCATTAGCCGGATTGACCTGAAGATAAAATAATCCATACTTACTTCTGAGCAAAATCTTTAAGGGTGCATTTGGAGCATGATAGTAGTTGCATTCCCTGGAGTTAGGAACTCCCATTGCTGTCTTTTTGTCTGCGCTTTGCTGAGAATCAAGCTTCTGTTCATCAAAAACTTCACAAAATGAGCCACAGAGCTTGACCTCAAAGAAGGTGGAGAATCCCCTCTGCGTCCGCTGAATAATGCTGATCCGCCTGATCTAGTTCATCTCAAAGAGCCAACTGAGATTCAGAGCTCATTTGCCTGCAGGTACACTTCTCCAGTTGCTTAAAAATGTCACCACCTTCTCCTGTTTTAACCCTTCTAATAAAAACACGTGACTCCATAAATACCAGGTGAGCAATTAATTGAAACTCATTCAGTGTATTCGGAGAAAGAGTCTCCTGTCCTCACAAGCGGGTAGCTGCTTTACCTTTACACAAGAGGCCTAATCCTCTGAGCTCTATTTAAAGACTGGATGGAAATACCCAAGGCAACATACTAAAGCTATTAACAAGCTAAGAACTCCAGTCTGCTGGAGGAAAAAGATGTTGTGCTACCCGGAATTTCTCCAAGTGGCTTCACTCACAGAAAGGACAGTGAGGTGGTTCATCACACAGCTTGTGTATCAACATTTGGCCAAAATTGAAGTTGATAAATCAATCCAAGAAAGCCTAACATGCAAATACCATTTTTACATACAATTCAGGCAGAGAATGGAAAAATTCTCTGCTGCTATTGCAAGTTAAACGTGTTCTGCACATCCATCTTCCCCACCACATAGGTTGTTGTTTCAAAAATACTAGATTAACGAGTGTCGAAATAATCTGTCAGGTCATCGGTACAGATTAGATACAGGACTAAAAGATAAGCCTTAAGAGGTTCGAGAGATATCTGCAGACTGAAAATGACCTCCAAACAGCAGCGGGATGAAAAGACCTCGTCACACTAACTGTTAAGAAGAACTGCATGAATCTTAAAAGTGCCATTTTGAAAAGGTTCTGTGACTTTGAGTGATGTTTACATGTAGAACTGCACCACATAAGGAAAATAAGCAGTATAATACTATTTTCTTTCATCACCATCTTTGAAATCTCAGTCACTAAAAACAGATATCAGCTGTTGGCATGAAGGGCTGATAGTGTCTGTCCAAGAAGCCAAATACATCATTAATATGCAGAAAGTTGAAATATAGTACTCCAGCCAGTACTGCATTTAAGCAGTCCTTTGCAATTGCAATATTGCACACGCAGCTGCAATGTGATATATTGTGCAGCTCTAGCTATTTGATTTCTAGGAGGTATTAAAATATTAAATCATTCACATAGATTTATTAAAATATTACTTATTCAGTTTTAGCTGTATGAGAGCAAAAAATGAAAAGGAAATTTGAGCACAATAATCAAGCTTCACAAGGTCAAAAAGCAAGAATTGGAGTATTGTGCTTGGTCGGCACCCAAAAACAACCTTTGAGATAAGAATTACAACAAATAAACATGTTTTCCAGTGGTTTTCAAACTACTGTACAAGTAGCAATGGTAGCTCTAGGACTCTCATTAGTGGTACACTAATATCATTAGTATCATTAGTATCATTGATTTATTGAATAAATCAATGAACAACTCATAAACTGTGATGAGGGCTAATGAGTGCAAACAGCAAAAAATATTTGTTGTCATTGAAGCAGGTTGATTTCTGCATCACCCAAAAATAACTCACAAAGAAAATACATAAAATACAATGCTGTGTTTCATATACCTCTGAAGTTGGAAAATTGATGTAAGAATAACGTTACACCCATCATAACTGTGGTCCAAGGGCAAGTCAGAAAATCAGCAGGACCTGCTAGCTTATGTGTTTGGCTAACTAAAATTATAAAAAAATAAGCTAATTACAATTCCTTTCACAGCATTTTAGACTATACTCATAAAAATGTACATTTTCAGGAGGTGCAAATATGTTTAAATTGTCTTTTGTTTTGTTTTTGTTTGCAGTTAGAAGTAAGTTTTAACTGCAGCAACCATGTTGGATTTTTAGGGTTAGGGTTTGAGGTCAGTGAAAACTTCTAACTTTGGAGGACGATATTTTTTTATTTTTCTAACTTGGAAGCAAAAAATTCAACCTATAAGTAACAAAACAAAACAGCGTATTTTAAGAGACACCTTCAACCAAATGTGCAGAGCAAATAGATAAAAAAAAACAAACTAATTTTAATACATTGATTTGTGTCTGCTTTTATGAAAAACACAGCCTTTTACTGACAAAGATTCACTTAATACAACTTATTACTAAGGTGGCACTTGTTACACAAATCTGAGTACTAGCGACTTAGTGTTCAACACATTTTGAAAACTGATCCATAAAAACAGACATAGGTTGAAAGACCAAATGTAGTTGATCGGATGCTTGTTTTAGTTTTATTGATTATCTTTTCATGTTTAACTTTTATATAGGGACCATTCATTTCCCCCACCCCAAAAAGTACTGATCTGGCATTAATACCACTACTGCTATTTATCCTCTGCTGACAACTGAAGTAAGTAAGTTTTGGCAAAAGGTTTTAAAGCCAAAAACTGTCCAATACTTAAGCTAAACTTTTATTCTACTGGAATTTATTTTATTTTCATACAGTTTAGCCAACGCTTAATCATTCCTCCATATAAGACCTAAGAATGAAAAAGCCAGGTTAATCATAAACTACGGACCACACCCATGTCATATATGTTATTGAAAAATTTTAATTTTATCTCAATCCATGAACTTAATGTTAGCAATTTATGTTTATTATAATAATAGTTCCAGCAGCATAAAAAGATTCTCTAGATCTGAGAAGCCCTAATTCACCATAATGCAGACATATATTTTATCTTAGTTACAACATCATCCAGCAGAATTAAATATGCATTAGCAAAAGCATTATCCCATGATCCACATTGCTGTAAATAAAGCGAATGTGTTCCAGCTTCTTACCTCCACGTTTTTTAGTCCTTGTGGATCCAGGGGCACTCCCTTGTCCATCCATCCTGCTCCTCCCCACGCAGCCTCCCATCACTGTCCCTGTGTCCCAGAACAAGGAGGAAAATGTAACTATTTAAATCATGTTTGACATTTTTTTATTTTATTTTATTTATTTTTTTTTACAATATATATGTTTTTGGTTGAGCTTTAAAGTGGGAGGGAATAGTGCAAGAAACGAGTAGTGATTTTGGGATAAAATGAAAGCTCAGCACTGCTTGTTCCTGTGAGGTCAGACGAGCTGCTATGTTTGTGTCACGTGTAGTGCCAGCTGATGGGTGCACGCGCCTGCACAGCATCAAGCCTCCATGCTTCCCATCTTTCAATCAAAATTTCAAAAAATAAAACTCACTTTAGTTCACTGTTCTTGTTGTAAACCGTGCTAAATTAATAGATGCGCTTTTCATTCAATCAAAACATTGTTGTATCAGTCGCAGATTATCTATTCCACTACAGATTTAAAATACAAGACAAATCACCTGAGATCCAGTCTGCTATATTATGCATCCGTCTGCAGTTTGCTTGCCACATCAGAACTTGTTGGCAAACAGAAGTTTATCTCCGGATCTTGACGTGACGTGACGGGTCAGCTGAAGCTGGGAGTCTGCAGGATGACAGACCACAGTGGGAAGAGTGTCGGTGCGGCTCCGGTGATAGATGGGCGCACTGAGACTCCGAAAAAAAACAACAACAAAAAAAACTTTTTCTCTTTACAAGAATGCAACAAACAAAATCGAAATTTTCTCAGCTGAAAGTGAGGCAAGGCCACTCGGGGAGTCCGTTTCCGATCTAACTCAGAATTAATGCTTTAAAGCCCCGCACGCATGCGTGAAACAGGCTCAGTAACACAGCGGAAACGGAGAAGGGACTCCTTCAGAATAACAGCATCTACTGAGGAAAATATAGTCACTGCAAAAGCATTCACCTTCTTCAGCTTTTGCACAATTCGTTATGATACAACCATAAACTGTACTGTATCTTTAGGTGTTCTATTTAGTAGACCAACACGATTAATAATTGTCAAGTTGAAGGAAGCTTTAACCCATCAAAATAAGAAATAGTTCAAAATTTGATACGGCTAAATCAAATTTGTGCTGGAGACAATGTGGACTAGTTTGAGATCACTCTCATATCTTTTGGGATTGTTCAAAGATTAAAACATTTTGGGAAGGAATTCAAGAGGAAATTTCAAATATTTTACACATTCATATTGAATGGAACCCCCTTGTCTTTGTTCTGGGAGTACTCCTGAGTGATTTATTAAGTAAAGAAAAACGATACTTGTTTGGAATCCTTGTACTCGTAGCCAAAAAACTGATAACAGTATGTTGGTATAAACAGTTACCCCATACTACAAATTAATGGAAAGAGAGGTGAGCATTATACAATGGAGAAAATAACAGCAAAACTAAACATGTCCATTGATTTATTTAAGAAAAGGAGGAATCCTTTGATGACATACTTGAAATTGACATTGTAGCAAGTAAAATAAATGTAAATACACAAGTGTACTCTTTGCGTGTGTGTTTAACATGTCTCTGTTAAGATGCAGTCAAAAGTCGTGTGAGGAAGATCTTCCCTTTATTTCATGTTTGTAACCCGTTTTTTTATATACTCCACTGATTAGTGGAGAAAAGACTCTTTGGAATTTCAGCTTGCCAAAACGTTCGGATGTTCTTGTTCAACTGATTTGTTTGGGTGTACTGGAAATTGATGTTTGTGACTTAATGTGCTGAATACTGAATTTGAATACAGAACTAATAAAATAAAGTCTTTTTCAAAAAAAAAAAAGAAAAAGAACTAGTATGCCACAACTCCAAATGTGCAAAGGCATATGTGTGGCCACCTAAACCGAAGGGCAGACAATGTGAAAAATGACCAGAAACGCAGTCAATAACTCTATGGCAAAATTGGAGGAGCTACAGAGATCCATTTCTCAGCTAGGAGAATCCTACCTTAATGGAAAGGTAGCATATAAGCAAGTCACTACTGAGCGCAAGCAACGAAATCTTATTCATTTCTAAAAGGAATAGGCTTTCTTATCATTTTTTACTATTCAAGTATTTCTGAGGAGGATCTCAAGACTGACATATTAGTGAACCCAAGTGGAATTTCAACCCTAACTTTGCAGACATCTGTAGTAAGGGACACAACAAACTAAGGCACTTTTATCAGACACAAACAAGATAGGACCTTTTGGCTACTTGTAAGATTCTATGCTGTCAGATAAAAATGTGCTTAGGTTTATTTCACACCCCCAAGGAAAAAATAACTTGTGTTTACATTTGAGTAGGCTTATGTTGTATCTTGGTCTGGGAACAGAGTAATCCCACCAAACTTACCCTTGGCACAGACAGTCAGTCAGCTCAGAGGAGCTTATACACTGCTTCATTTAAACTCTATGGTCTCCAAGATAGTAAAAGGTCCTGTAAGGTGCGGATTGGGTGAAGATTGAAACACCTGACACTATAAATATCACTAGAAGGGAGATGATGAGGGGTTAGCCAGCAGCTTCAGAGCTCTGCACTCATACACACACGGAGGGTTGGTTTGTTTGTTTATTTATTTAATTTTCCTTTGGGATTAATAAAATATTTTTCAATTTGAATTTGAAAATGTGGAAAGCTGTTTGGTATGGTGAAATGAAACTGAGCAAAAAATTTCAGTCAACATTCAACTCCAGCTAGTTGCTCAAATCAAATATAACATCAATATAAATAATAGAACAGGACAGGTGGGAGGAAAAAAAATAGTACGTTCACAATTTGCTCTAAGTTCATCTCATTAAGGTTTTGGATGAATTTATGGCTTGAAACACTGACATCTGCTGGAAGAATAAATCCTGTCATCCTTGCCGTTTACAGGCAGATGTGCAGCTGAGACATGCAGGATGAGAGTGATAGAATCAGCCTAAAACCATCTTATCTTTATTTTAAAACCAAGGCCCGCACTTTTTTCCTCCAACAGCAAGCCCTAAACATTCACAAATTACAAACTAAAATGCACTAAATCCACAAAATAAACCAAAATGATAAACATCTCAATTGGAAAGGGAGCTATAGTATTTCAAAGCTGATCTCTGAGACATAATAAATAAATAAACCGCAGAGTGCATCACTTGTAATCTCCCCTCATACTAGTACCCAGTTTGGCTTCCAATCAAACCGGTGACGCAACTGGAGCTGAAACAGATCTACATGGTGTAGTAGAGATAAAAGGTACATTTCTAAAAAGTGATCATGTCATACCATATAAAAAAATGAAAAAAGGTTTCTAAAAAAGTAATAAAAATTTATTAACATATGCAAAGTACAGAGAATATCATCAGGGTAGTGTTTGGGTGGAATTGAATGCTTTAAGCATGTGTTACCATTTGAGTGGCTTTTGATAAATTAGCATGGAAAATACAAGAATAGAAAAACAAAACCCACCCACTTCATTTTCAACTTTAGTGTGTCTCTTTGACATTCTTTAAAACACTAAACAAATTGGGGAAAAAAATAGATAAAATATTTTACCTTAAAGATATTTTTACAAATAATTCAGTCAGCATTATTGTAGCGCCGACTCAAGTAGCATCAGCTTGCAAGAAATATTTATATTGCATAATTCATATGCAGTCCCTGTCTTACTGAGGTAATGGAGGTCAATGGTGCCCAGTTGAGCCACAATGCGAGCCAGCTGGATAAAAATGGGTTGATATAGCAATGATGTCAGGCTACAGGTTTGCTGAAGCAGTCCATCATACAGGTATCAAGTCCTTTCTGACTGGGAAGATGTCCCACGTCAAGCCGTCACCATATGGCGGGTGGCCAGATGGGAGCAGGACGCGTGTTACCCAGTGGCTAAACACGAGAGAGACAAAGCAAACATTATATCTCTGATCACATGTAAGATAAAAACTTGAGTGGTGAGTTTGTACAAACAATGAAAACACACCTTCTTTTCTCCACTCCTAAGAATACTTTCCAATTGTTCAGCTTGCCATGGTTGAAAGGGTTTCTATAAACCTGACAAATTAGAAAAAATAAAGTAGTAGTTAAAAAATTTTTATAAAAAAATAACGGTTTTATCCAATTTGAAAACAAACCACTTGTATCGTTTTACCAATGGTGTTATGTGGTTTAAATTTTGTTTTATTATCAGATTAACTCAAGCACATTTTTAGGAATTCTTATTAGAAACAGTTCTGTGAAAAAGTATTTGTCCCCTTACAGGTCCCTTCTGTTGCTGCTTTTTGTGAAACTTAAAATGTTTTAAATCTCAAGAGCCAAACCAGAGTAAATACAAAATACCACTGCTGATTTCATTAATGACAGGGAAAAAAAGCAAGCCAAACCAACCTGGCTCTCTATGAAGAAGTTATTGTCCCCTAAATCTCTTTGCAACCTTTAACAGACTCATAGATGTCAACGACTTGATTTTGAGTTTGTTCTTGAATTTCTTTAGATCGGGGTATTATGTCTTGCTTCAAGATCTTTTAGCACACTTTCACGTTGTCAAACAGGTTCTATTTAAGGGATTTCTTGATCCTACACATCTTGCAGGTATTCAGCCTTAGGAGTGCTAAGTGAATCTAACTTTGGTTTACCCCACAAAAATGTAGCCAATTATCATTAACTGATGATTTAAATTAAGAGTTCAGGTTCAGCATTTTGCATTAACTTAGGTTATCTTGTGTGAAATTCAAATGAGCTTGACAATGGGAAACAATTGCATGTGACAAAAACGATAAAACATAAGAAATCAAGAGGCAAAGATAGGGCATATATTTTTAAATTCTGATTACTTGAATACCTTTCCCCATGCTGCCAGTCTCTGTCTTTCCTTCTTGTTAATGTGTCTATCAATGCTCGTCTCCCCTCTGGATATGAGAACTGCGTGCCAAACAGTTAGAGCTCCCAGAGCCATGCCCACTGTGCTGCAGAAACAAAATACCTTTTAGTTCATCTACTGTCAAAACAACAAACGATAATTTCCTTTTGTAATCAAAGTAAAACCACAGTCTGCCATCAATCTCAAAGTGACAGCAGTGTTGTATTAGAAGAGTGGAACCAGTTAGAGCAAAGACTTTTTTGTCTGTTTTGAGGCTTTTCCCTACATTGAGAGTAGGTTATAATTATTGATAAATTAAAACACTTTTCTTTTTACCTGGTGAGAACCCACATGTAGATGATGCTCTTATGAATCATCCTTTCCTTAAAGGTGTATGAAGGTGCAGGCGTGTGGAAGTTGGTCTTATCAAAACAGAAAAAAAGTACAAATGAATCACCAATCAAATGAATAAAGGAGCCACTCCTTAGCTTAATCACATCACTGCGCTTCGTTATTGAGATAATACCTGGCCAGACGGGAGAAGCCCAATAAGAAGTCCCATCCCTGTTACAGGAATCCCTGGCTTTTCCGAATCCAAATGCTTAAACCGCTGAAAGAGCAGCCCGTCCAGATGTGAGAGACAAAAAGATAGCAAAAAATTAACCTCATTAAAAAAAATAACTAATTTTAAAAAGTGCAAGAATCACAAGGAGAAAGCAGCAAGCCAGCTGTCTGACCTCAAGAGCGTTGTACGCGTCGAGGAACAGGTTTCTGCCGCTGATGCTACAGTAGACACAGCCCAGGGTCATGAAGAGGCAGAAAGAGAAGAAGTAGCGGTGGTTAAAATGACCCACGCAATTATTTAACCAAGCTAGCAGGTGGATATTAAGGAAAACAAAACCAAAACAAGCTTTCAGCCTCTAAATAAACTTTCTGATAAAGCTTATACAACCAATGGAGTTAAAAATGGCAAAGGATACGGCAATGATGGTCCATTTTCAGAATGCACCTGCAAGGACAACAACAAAAAAAGGCATTTTAGGTACTTTTATTAGCAGTCAGTGGTGGCAAGTCCTTTATTCCAAAGTTTATTCAAAAGCAGCTTCTTCCACAGACAATGGTCTGTAGCACAATTCCAGGGGGGAAAAAAATGGCAAAGTTTTACACAAGTTTGGTTAGCAAGTTGAACAAATAAAAACAATTCACATAAGAAAAAATGAATGCAAATTATGAAAAATAAGAAATATAATAATGATAATAAAAACAAACAAATACTTAATATAATCTAAATCATTTTTATTTTATTTTTTTTTTACTAATTTAAAATAAAACCAATTAAAATAAAATTCTCACAAATGAACTGCAGCACCAGACACTTATAATAAGTGGAACAACAAAACAAAATTTTCCTTCAAGCATTTAGCCATACATATGAATAATTTGTACAAAAACAGAACATCAGCCACTTAAACGCACTTGATTAAGGTAAGGAGTAAAGACATTCACTCACCTGTTACAGATACCACAGTGGTGTGTTCTTGCTGGCTTAGGCATGATGCACCTTTTACAGACCGACACAAACGGCCTGTCATTTTTTTCCTACGAGAAAGAGAAAGTGCTGGGTATCTTTAAAGAGCAAAAAATGGAAGCACGGTTAAACTGGTTGTTCTGCAGAGAAGCAGATTTTGAGAGCTTACTGTGGGGGGGTACCCTGGGGAGGTCTTAGCAGCTTTGTAGTAGTGAAAAGCGATCATGATGAGATTCCAGTGTCCATAACAAATGTGCCAAGCAATCCATGGAGGGGAGTAAGTGTTTAAGACTAGAGGAAGAAGCACTATGTAGGCTATCACCAAAATGGAGCTGGTCAGTATCACCACCAGACAAACAAACACCTAAAAAACAGAAAGTACAAAAATGGGACAATCAACTACAATTATATGCATCGCTGCAAATTTTATCCTTGTTAAAAAAGTATTGTTTGTCATAAAGAAGACAATTAATTGACATGCTTAAGGAAGACCTTCAACATTTTGTTTTCAGGCTGACAAATGTGTAGTGAACGCAAAATTCTGCCTTTAAGGATAATTCTGACCTTTGAAAAAGTGGCTTCCCAGATTCCTGATTCAGTAAAATCTACCATAAGAATGATAAAGCTGGTACACAACAGATCAACATAATGATGTCCAGTTTAAAGGATCATTACAGACCCAATTTAAAGTTCATTCAACCTCAATCGCAGTGGAAAAAAGCCGGGAACGTGGAGTATGCCAAAACTATTTAAGGCTTATTAGTAATATATCTCCATTGTCCAAAACAAGAGAAAAGCCTGAGATACTCTTTCAAGAGAAGTCTTCACACACAGCTAAATTTACAGCCTCACTCACCAAGCCAAACCAACGTGTGACATAATCCACAGTCCAAAACACTGGTTCAAAGATGGAGTCAAACACTACATCAGAGTCTGTGAGGGTGTTGAAACAAAGTGACTGCACCAGCAGCCTCAGGTAGGCCCATATTTTCCTGAGCCACAGGGGGAGTCTGCTCTTCCCTCGCCTGCTGCAGAATCGTATACGCCCGCTGCGAAGCAGGTTGAGCACGGAACCAGGACTGCAGCGCATTCTGCACTTGTGATGAGTAGATACCTGCGGAGATAAAATAAAGATGCAGGGTTAACAGTGTTTAAAACTTAAATTTTATGCAGAAATCAAAACCTTAAAGCCATTAAAGCTGTGATACTTACACAAAACTATTTTAAATTGGTCAATTGTACTATCATGGCTTTGATCAACGATTGGAGGATCAAATACTAGATTTGTTTAATTTTATATTCATGAAATAAATAAAATAAAAAATAAAAAAAACTCCCAGCATTTTAGTCCATAGAAGCATCAAACAAGACATACTTTTGCAGTTTAATAAATATCTGAAAAAGGATAATCTTTTTGATCATGTCACCTTAACCTGTCTGAGAATCAATTAGAACCTCATTCGGAGCCCAACTGACCATAATTAAGCACATCCAACATTTTAAGGTCGGAGATGAGAAAGATAAGTGACATACAGTTAACTAAAAATAATTCTCAATAGAGTATAAAGTAAATATTTGTATAACATGTCAAAAAAACGGGAGAGGCAGTCCGGCTTCACTGCATTCCCAACAGGGTGGTGTCTGGGTGGAGGTTGTCGTGGCTGTGCAGGTGAAAGGGAGAGTTAGTGGTCTATTGGACAGCAGATTTCTGTCACCAACACACTCACTTCATCAGTCAATGGCAGGATGTTCAACAATGGCCCACAAAGCACCTTTAATTGTTTCTTTATGAAAGAATAGTCTGTTGTGCATAATTCCTGCTGCCAGTTAACTGTCTCCCTGCGACATAAAATACTCCCAAATCCCTTTTGTCTGGATGTCACAGACAGCTTTTGAATACCAGTGTGTACTGCGGCTCACGCTGACATTTAACGACAATGTTAATAGAAATTTGCAGAACTTACCTGTTATGGAGCAGAGGAATAAGCCGAATTAACATTTAAGGACGTCATAGTTAAAGTGAAGATAAAGCGAGCTTGTTGCTATGTAAGTGTCAGAGTGGGTTATCGGACATGTCAGTAAACGCCGTTGAATCCTGACCTGGAGCTACTGCGCATGCTCTGTAGACTTATTTCGATGCATCATGGTTATCTGAGTCAGGAACTGCGCATTAAACTCACATCAGATTTTAATTTTCGATACTAATTTTTATTTTTGAATGTTGTCCTTTATCTTTGTATCACTATACATCCAATATAATTAAAAAAACACACACAACAAGTTTGTCAAATCAACGAATAATCTAAAAACTGGTCATTTGCTTCAGGAATTGTGGGAATTGAAGTCTTCCCTAGAGGTCAACATGTGGAGTCGTCTATCTACCTAGCTAGCGTCAGTCTGTCGTGGTTGATTTCAGTCATTATGTCGTTTTGTTTTAACTTCGACATTTCAGGGCAAGCAAACGCCTCTCAAGAAGTGGATGGAAATAAAGTGCAAAGCGGAAGCAAAGACTATGGCGCTAAATATGTGAGGAATGTTTGTTTCTTAATCTTACGTTCTTACAGCCTATTTTAGTTGCCCGGGAGAGTAGCAGAAGTCTAATTTGCTGTAAATATAATGATAGCACTGGGCTAAAAGATTACTAAGTTGCATTTGAAAACTTATTTCTAATTTTATTCACGACGTACCAGCTAGCATGGAAATAAGACTGTTATACAGCTTTTGCTTTGGTAGTCTACTTCCACAATAAAAGCTGTGTAACTAGAACTTATCCACGGCTTCTGCTTGCCCCCTCTAGTGGCGAGTCAGCTACTGCTGTGTTGCTATTCCGAATAAAGTTGGAAATCTAAAGAATTATCAAACTTAAGCAGTTTTAATAACAAAATATATGAAATGCCATATTTTAAAAATACATGTGGTGTACATTTAAACTTTTTTAGGTGAAAATAGATTTCTAAACTATATAAAAAAGCATAGACATACTAAATTTAGGGCTGTTTTACTAATGTTTTGCTTACTGGTCATTTTGCAGAATAATTTAGTTTTTAAAAACTAAATTATTAGTTTGGAAATTAACTTAATTATAATTATTTTTTTATTATTATTATTTCATCTTGGCCCAGGCCTTTCCATGTTTAAATTTTCTACCAGATCATTTGGGTTTGAAATTTAGAGGTCCCAAATTCTTTAATACTTATTTAAATATTTTTACCAGACTCATAAATAAAGGCCAAATAAAAACATTAAAAAAATAATCGATTACAGTCTTCTTTCTGTAGGCTGCTCTTTTGATCGGGAGCACACCAAACTAAATGTGACAGATTTAAATGGAGCAAACCTCTACACTTTGTGTGACCTTAACTATTTTAAATGTGAGTAAATGTGTTTGTGACCTACTGTATTCTTTATCAGAAACTGCTTTTTTTCCATTTCGCAAAACATTTAAATCGTATTTTCTTGTGCTGTTTATCGTTTCATTCATGTTAAAGTTACTATTAAATATCAAACTGTCTAAATTTGTTCGAAAACACACAGACTCGTAGGGTGTCCTAATTTTTTTCTTGCGTGACTCTGTGTATCTTAATATTTTAGAAATCATTCAAAACTGAGGGACACGAGTTAAATTGATGGAAAGTATCTATTTTTGGGGGGGGGGTTTTACATCAAATGCTTTGAGCCCTTCTTGACTTTTAAACTATTTTGATGAGGGAAGGAGCATTTCAAAGTCCTTTGGCTTACTTTCCAATAGTAGCTGTCAGTTTACATTGAACCGCTTAGTCGTTTCACGTTATTGATATAGCCAAATCTTTTACATACTTTTTCCATCTTAGTTATTTAGAACATGCTATTTAAATTAAAGCCATGTATCTTAGTAATAGAAAAAAGACAGCAAAAGCTTACAATTCAGACATTTTAGTGGAACTGCTTCAGTTTTTGCGCTACAGAAAAAAGAAAGTTGTAATGAAATCTCAGCTGTTTACCACTAGAGACCGTTAGTTCATTTATTTTCCAATAGGAGACTCCATAACAACGAAAGGTTAAAGAGAAAAAAATCTGTTTGCGTTGGCGTTCTTACTGATGGTAGACTGTATGAATCACTATTAGCTGTGCAGACACTAAACTACTAAGGCATGATGGAAGCTTTTGTGTTTTTTGTTACCAGCATTGTTTCTGGGGCTGTGGCTGTGACCCACATGACATATGCAAATAGTGTTTTTAAGTCACGTAATGAATCACAAGGCTGATCAGCAATCTCATGTCCAAGTTTAGCAACCAGTCAGCCAGCTCATTATGTCATCATTAGATTATTATTATTAGAAGGAAAGAAAGCTGACAGAGAAAAACTCAAGAATTTGGGCTAACACATTCACTGGTCAATGTTGTAAATTAAATTAGTAGATCTATTAGATGTGCTTTTAGCTTTATCTGTAACATTACAGCTAAAACACAGCTTACATAAATGTCCTCTTTAGTATTTAGGGTTGCTTGTTAGAAATCTAAAACATTTTTGCTATGAGGCTTTTTCTGAACGATACTGATTATTGGTTTTCTTTGACCTGTCAATTCTAATTTTGATCAATTTAAAGATTATGACAAAGGGAAAATAGTACTGAATTAAAAATCAAAGGTTGTCTGCTGTCATGCTAAGAGACTCTCACTGAAAAAATACATCAGAGTTGGTTGTTGCAGTTGAACACTGAAAATGAGTTTTTAGTTTTGATTATTTGTGGGCAAATTTGCCAATACTGATCCCTGGAAAACTGACTGATGGATCTCCACTCTGTGTTTGTTTATGTAAAGTTTTTAACCACCTAAGAGGAATTTGGTGTTAGCCAAAGCCGCAAAGCATTGCCTTTCTTAACTTTCTGTCGTAATCTACTGCCATAATTTCACAGAGGCTTCTTCTCAGAAGCAGCGTCATGCTTCTGAAAAGGGCTTTGGACAAAATGGAAAACATCTAGACCATTACTCAAATCAAAATCTCAATCAATTTTTCTTTCATGTTCATTTTAGTTTTTTTCATTTGAATTTCAAACACATTGCCTCTGACTGAAACGGTCGGCTCTTTCATTCCCTAACGCATGCTGCTTTCTGTTGCAGGCAGAAGTTGATAATAATACACCAGCCGGTCCAGCAAAAGAGGCTAAAGAGCACCTTCCTCCATCCGACCCCCAGTTCCTCCTCACTGATGCTGTCTTTGAAACAGTTACCATCGGAACCCTTCCTCCTCTGCACTTCCTCAACGAAACCGTTTTTGAGAGGACGGCCTCAGAGCGAGAGGACAGGGAGAAAATCCTGTCTCGCAGGGAGGAGAAGAACTCTGATCTCATCTCTGGTGTGTACGAGGGCGGCCTGAAGGTGTGGGAGTGCACTTATGACATTCTGGAGATAATGGAAAAAGAGGGAGAAACCTTCAGTGGGAAAACAGTGCTGGATTTGGGTTGTGGAGCGGGACTGTTGGGAATACTGGCCTTGAAGCGAGGAGCCAGGCAGATCCTTTTTCAAGACTATAACAGCACAGTCATCGAACAGCTCACGGTGCCAAATGTAATCCTAAACTGTGAAGAGGATGATGAGGTAGAGGGTGATGGTGAGAAAAAGGGGAAGGGCAAGGGAAAAAAACAAGAAGACGGTTGTGTAGAGAAAGGGAAAGAGGATTTGAACTCTGGCAGCCCCCCTCCTAAGAAAAGAGCAGCAGATCTATCCAAGCACCC
This sequence comes from Girardinus metallicus, assembly GCA_903067095.1. Lineage (NCBI taxonomy): Eukaryota > Metazoa > Chordata > Actinopteri > Cyprinodontiformes > Poeciliidae > Girardinus > Girardinus metallicus. The sequence continues at coordinate 145,464 of CAEGAE010058096.1, forward strand.
ATTAATGAGGAAGTGCCTCTTTTACTCTGGGGACTGGAGGACATTTCTTCCTTTGGTCTTAAAGAAAGAACCACAGCCCAAATTTGACATTATATTCACATCAGAAACAATCTACAACACTTGCTACTACCCTGCCCTCCATGAAACGCTGCACAAACTGCTGGCACCCAGTGGTCTGGTCTACCTGGCCACCAAATCACACTACTTTGGTGTTGGTGGCGGGCTACATCTGTTTGAGACATTTGTGGAGCAGAGGGGTGTTTTCTCCCTGTATCACCTGTGGGATGGGGCCAAAGGCCTGCAGAGACATGTAGTGGTGCTGCGTTTTATAAAGCAAAATGACAACTGACAAGGAAACGTCAGCTGGTTTTGAAATTATTCATGGACAAACTGTTAAATGAGTGTTTTAGAGATGCACTGATCAGAGACTTTATAGCCAATTTCCAGCCACAGATTTTGTAAAGCTCTGACTGACTGATACAGTTTTCTCTCTGCAGACTATAAAAAATAAAAACTTTTTAAAAACCTTTTTGAATACATAGAAGTCTTTTGTGGTAACACGTTGGTTAATGATATTGCAGCCCAATGTTTCAAGGCTGTCTGCATCATGGTACAGTTTGTTATGGAAGAGAAGTTTCTCTGCAATAAAAGGAAAAACAAAAACATTAGAACTTCCTGTAGAAGTCCAGTTATAGTTTACTAATTTCTTTGCCAAACTCAATATGTCCAAATCTTTTGAAATTTACCATAGTTTTTTTTTTTTTTTTTTTTTACAGGGTATAAGTTGGAAGAAAACTCTGATTTACAATTATGTGCTAGAGTTACTTATTGTAACTTAATAGGAACATGAAGCAGACATTTTATTACAAACAGACACTGTGTGGCTACACGTCTTTTTATACAGAGGTTATAAAAAACACAGTTCTAAAATTCAAAAAATTTTCCATTGAACTTTTTCCGAGAATAATAATTTGAAATTTTCCATTTATCATTACCATTGTACCATTTAAAGTCAGATTTCAGAAATATGCCGTAAGCCATGAGGCTTAAACAAATTTCACCAAATCCCAGGGATGACCCATGTAGAATGAGTAAACCAGTCAGATTGCTGAATGAAGGCTTTTCTTATACTTACAGAAAAAACGCCTGTTTCGAAATATTCCCGACAATACGGACAGTCATGGTGTTGTAACTAAAGGAGGGGAATCATTTTTTCCTATTCTGGCAAACCTGAATATGGGGGAGTGTGGTTTGCATTCTCTTTTCAATAAAAGTCATCAGGTCATTGTAAACATGTTGGTATAAAATCTTTATGTTATGCTCACAATACCCTGAAACTGGTATTTTTTACCATGAGAAATTTATAGCAGCCAATCAATAATCATATTTAGACCAGAAGACATCACACTTTGTATTTAAGAGAGTTTAACTGTAAAACTCTGCAGCGTTTTACAATAAAAACAAAATTCAATGTGCCAAGGTTATGTAGGTAAAACTTTAAATTGTCTTTAGCATCATATTTTAATGCTCAGCATTGCTAGTGCTGTTAGCATTAGTAACTGGAGACATTAGCGTGTATTTAATGTAGAGTGTAAAGTTTCCAAAAGTTTGCCAACTATTCCACCAAGTTCCCTGACAAGCATAGTTGGGCTTTTTAAAAGGATCAATCGGTGTACATTTGCTGTAATACATCAGTTTCCTGTTGTTTACTGAAATTCTCCCAGCCCCCAAAGTTTGAAAGTATTTGCATGAATGAACAGCCGACATGCCTCTGCAGAAAATGGTTTCCTCTCTAGGAGCTTGTTTCTCCTGTTGTGCTTCCTCTAACGACATTTTGAAACATCTTAACCGATACTGACAAAAACTGCCAGCAAAATCATTTTCCCTCAGTATCAACATCCACACAGAAGAGTGTTATAAGTGTTAGGGGGTTAGGTGTTGTGTGTTAACTTGTAGAAAAACATATAGAAAAATCTGAGTTTTAGCTTCCAACTAACAACACCAATAAGAGCCAGTCAAACAAAAAACTCTGCCCATTCGAGTCACCAGCAGATTTCTCGCTGCATCTTTTTTTTTTTTTAGAAATATACAGTTTTTTAGAATTTTAATAAGAAATAGAAAAAAAAACTTTTAAAAAATGCATTCATGGGTTTCTCTTTCTACTTTTTACTTCCTACAAAGAAATTTGAATATGCCAGGAACTAAAGTGATAAAAGGGGTAGCTCCAGGTCTTTAGATGCATGGGGAAGACAGAAAGGAAATGGGCTCAGTGACCTTTGCAAGTGTTTTCCCCAGTGTTCAAACACCAGCATGAAAGCCCGGCTTGTTTCGGCCATCCAGCGCAAAATGTCAATTGCAACTTATCCCGCAGACCAAGGGACAGGGTTTGAAAGTGAATACTGGCGTCACGGCGCATCAATAGCGAGGGGATCTCTTTGGGGTCTCTGTACCGCCTTTTTTTTTTCAGGATATATGACCCTAATGGGTCCTGCTCCAAAACAATGAGTCTTGACACGTTTCAGGCATGTATAGGATCCAGGAAATGTGCATAGATGTGTAGTCAAGCATGGAGTAGGGAACTACGTGATAGTTTCCCAACTATCTGGAATCCCCTTTTGGTACAGAACAAGGAAATCCAGTGAATAATTTTAAGAGGGATTTTTCTGAGGACGAACACATCGAGTCCAGACTAGTTGCTTGCACTTAAGGTAGGCAGGTGAGAAGGATGAGGAAATCAACTTTTTTTTCACCATTACTGGCTGAACAATAGGACTCTATGAAGAAGTCGTTACATCACTATTATGTTTGACTTTCTCTGAACAGCAAACAAAGTTATATGAGACAAAGTTGTTCTGTTTTGTACATGAGACCATCTGAGTATGTGCATTTTTACATTCATCCCTCCAGCTATTTTTCAAAGAACTACAGTAATCTTTTGGAAACATGTCAGGAGCTCTTACATGACTGTACTGTTAAACACCCACGAGGATATGAGCAGACTTTCCAGTTCCCTATTGTGTAAATACATTGATGCATTAAATGCCACTCAACAAGTATGCTACATAGGGTTGTCCTAGCACAGTTTCTGTTTGCAGAAACTGACCGACAAACTTCCAGTGTGTCCGCTTCGTCATCTCCTCTCATCTTGACAGCTGTTCTGTGGCCTGCGGGGGAATTCCTGGTTCCTCGAGTAGACACAGCCTTTCCCCTGCTTACTTTATGGGAACAGGGGGCAGGGCAAGTCAGATGGTTTTCCTCAGAAACTATTATGTGTTGATTCACGGTGAGGGGGCGTGCTGTTCACACCCACTGCTTCCTTCTTACTGGGAAGTGACTGTCAGGCTTACCGTACAGAGGGAGTGTATGAAAAACAGAGGAGGGAGGTTTGATGGGCGAAGTGAAAGGTCCGTATTTAAACACGTTTGCTGCGAATGTCAGACACTGTGTTTCATATTTTCTCGGGAGTTGGAGGTCATGGCAGGGAGAGCTTGAAAGGCAGGTGAATCTTGAAAGGGATGTGTGTGTGGAACAAACAAGGACTCCTGAAGTGTGTGTGTACACATGGAAAAATCCTGGCTTTAATGAAGAAGTACTTTTCTGATACAGCCAGGATCTGGGATGATATTCTTCAGGTACGTGGTAAAACATCCAATATTGCTATATTTTGATGTGGATATTAGTGTAGAGTTTCTATTAAAAAAACAAAACCAGATACAACACTTTTTGAACTCCATCAGGGACTCTTATCGTTTCATTGATTAATTCTTGTTTATTTCTTAATGAATGGATGTTTCTTGTCAAATAGCCGGCCTGCAGAACCAGTTGTTTCCCTGTTTGACTGCCAGGAAAGTGTGAGTTTCCTAAAGGTGCTCAGGTGTGGTTTTCCTTAGAAAGATTTCTGTACTCTACTGCACCCTCAGAGAGCACAGACTTTAATACATAAACCGCCATCAATGCGGTAACTTTGAGATTAGCGTTTATCTCAACCATCTCTATCAATATTGACTCCAGGCCTTGGATGAGGAATTTTTCAGCCTAGTTCAGAGCAGCCCAGTTAATATCAAACTCATTTACTTACAATGTGTGTGTCTGTAAAACACTGACCCACAGCAAGTTCCTTTCCTGGGAGTGTAACTGATGATTCATTTAATCTCCTGACTGGAGCACCATGACCCTCATCAGTTAGTGGACAAACTTTCGGTTTTGTGGAGCTTCCAGGAACACTTGAGTTTAGCAGAAGTTTGGAATCCTGAAATGGGGCGTTCCAAACTCCAGAATGGAATCTATTTAATCAGATCTGGCCCATACACCGTTTATGCACATTTTAATTTTACGCCTCACGTTGATAAAACATATCCTAAACTTTGAAGTTGTAACATGACTATATTTGCTATAAATACTCCTCTAAGAATAATTATTAGCTGTGTGAGGCTAAGTTTAGTCACCTCAGTAACTGTCTCTTGCTCAATCTTACCATGGAAGAAGCTGCGTTGATGTTATCATCTCATCCTCACCCTGCTGTTCTTGAGAAATGGGGATGGGTGCCTTGTCATTCTGTTCGCTTCTACTCCCCTTTTCTTGCTTAACTCAGAAGTTATGTTGCTGTTATTTATATATATACTCTGTAATGTTTTTGCTGTGTTTGACTAATAGAGTGTGATCTAAACAAATTGATACTGAGATATGAGTTTCTTCAGACAGGTTTGCCGTTCGAGGATCAGGACGCCTCTGAGGACGCCGTGCTGATAAGTGCTCCGCTGTGAGAACTGAATTCCATAGATGGTGATATGTAACGATGTCATCTATGGATCCAGTTCTTTTGGCCTGGTACTGGTTTGTCGAGCATGTTGTATGGAATCCGACAGCAGCTCTCACGATCATCTAAACTGATTACACCGGTAGGCCTATAGATGTTGAATTAAAGACTGTTTTTGTATTTGTGTGTTTGAACTGGAACTCCAAGTTGTTTAAAATTGTGAATTATTTTCCTGGCAGTTAGTTGGAATTGAATAATAATTGTAAATAATGAATGTTTTTGTTGCATTTCAGAAAAATGTGTAACATTTGGTTTTTATTTAATTTTATTTCTTTTTATTGTATGATGCAACATATTACCTCATATGTGTTGTTCCTGTTTAAAAACAAGAGCAATGTGAAATGTATTTAGTTTCTAAAACACTGCAGCTGGAAAGAGTACTCATGTAATTAATTTGTAACCAAACGTAATGGAAACTGAAACAGCAAATATCGATGTTATACTCATAATATCCTCCTGAATCATGACGTAAGGACAGTCACATCATGAGATCAAAGCTGAATGTTTCACATTGAAAGGTTACTAACTGTAGTTTCACCTTATTATTCACTTCCACCCACAAAGAAGTTAGGCCTGCTCTTACGAAATGAGTTGTTGCTACAGTTTCAGCTGCTGCCATTTACTACACAGTACTTCTCTCAGGGTATTTGACTCATAGGAATTGTGACCTTTTTGTTTAACCGTGTGTACATCATTGTAAACCTACACAATTCCCTACCATTCTGATCACAGTTTAAACAAAATCAGAGGTGGAGACAGTGACTGTTCAGCTTGAACACAGTTTATTTCACACAGACCGAGCTACGCTGTAGACAGACGTCAGCCACGGGGGTTGTACTCTGTGTTTGAATACACTATTTATCATGTGGCATAGGAAATGTGGTTTCTCTTGTACCACTGCATGCATAATCAATGCATGACGGAAACACACCAAATTCATTGTAAACAACCTGTAAAGAATTAACATAGTTAGGGTTTAATTTAGGGTTTATTCAGGTTTCATTTTAACAATTAGATGGTAGCAACTCAACTAATCTTTACTGGTGCATCACTTTTCACACATAGTCTGACCCATGTTTCATTTATACAAAGTTTAATTGTTAGATGCAAAAGATTCTGTGAAACATGTACACCACAATCAACTCTGATCAAGGAAGGAAGGGTGTGAAATAACTTCTTTAACTTATGTATGTGTTGTTAATTTTATCCCTGTGACTTGAGATTTTTTTTAAATAAAATATGCTGAATATGCAAACCTTATGTTGACTCAAGATTTCTTTGTTTGTTTTTTTATATATTCATGGCATCATTACAACGTGATGATCTTTATTCTGGAAGGTTAATTTAGGGTTTATTATATAAACCTAGGGTTAGGGTTAGGGTACTGACAACCCTGTCACACTGACCAAGCTACAATAACATTCAGATTGGTATTTTTTTCTAATTGTTGTTCACTTTAGGAATAATCACAAACACTTATTATAAGGTGTGGCTCATATTCTGTGTGATTTCCTTTAAACATTATTACATTAAGCATCTGTGTATAGTAAAACACTAAGTAACTTGCTAAAAAAAATGAGCAGTTTTGAAGTTCTTCTGAGTTCCTTTTTTATTTGACAACTCCACTTCACAACATCACCTAAAGAATAACCCAGGACAATTTGCAGGTATACTACATTCAAAATTTGATATACATTGGATATATAATAATTTAGATAATATAAAAATTTAAAAGTTATAATAATACATCACTTAAAAAGGCCAACTGGCATAATTATTTTTTTATTGACAAAATGCGATGGATTCTTAATATAACATGAACTATTAATCATTTAAATCATTTACAATTGTCATCATGTTGTCAGTTATGACAGTTATTTTATATACACGTATCTACAATACTATTCTGTGATGTTAGAATATATTTACAGCAGTAATCAATAATTATACTTTCTCATTAAGGCCACATTTCTGTAAAAATATATTTTTATTGGTCTAATCTTAAACTGTACTTTTTATTAACTGTAAAAAAACAAATAAATAAAGGCTTGGAAACACCATTATGCATAGTTAATGCGTTTCACTTAGTGATTGAGTTACTTAATATTAAATAACATTAAAATTTACTGAACATGACTGCATCTTTTTATTTCCTATAATATAATTATACATAATAATTAATTAATTGTAATTATATTATAACGTAATATTATTTTCCTTGCAAATACGTTTAATTAATGTTTAATTTTAACTTCCAAAAAGGGAAGTTGTTTCTTTTTACATTAATAAATAGGGCTTAATATACTTTATGAAAGCATCATTTGGACAAATGCACGAATAACAACGCAGTTTCCGGAGAAGCTTCACACGTTCAATGCCCAACCCACCATCCCAACCCTGCTACTGGAAACGCCCACTCACAACGAATCAGTCAATCATAATCATTCACTAATCATATACTCCATGTTTATTGGTTAAAACTCCCCGTCAGTAGTATGACGTAGATCTCCTTGTCCAACCAATTGTGAGAGCTCTTTTGTGTAGAAGGAGCAACAAGAGTTTAGCAAAGTGGTCGCACTATTGTTTCTGGGACCTTTGTGGTGTAGTTTTGACTACTTTTGTTCATCGGGGAGAACCGATACAAACTCCATACACGTTGGTTTTACTTTTAGAGAACAACCCGGTTTATTCGAGGCCGTAGTATGGATGAAATACGGCCTAACAGTGGTGCGCAAGCCCACGGGCTGGTGCCACTGTTTCCTCCCGGACTGCAGGCTATATATGGGGAATGTCGGCGACTTTACCCCGATCAGGCCAACCCGCTGCAAGTTACTGCCATTGTTAAATATTGGTAGGTAACACGATAGGCTGTAGCTGGTCTGAGTTATATTCATAAGTAGATATTCTAGCAAATAGTAGGAAAAGTTTGTGTATCAAAGGCTAAGAAATATCATTAAGTTAGCTTAGCTCACTATGCTAACGTTTACCGTTAAGCTAACAAACATCCAGGAATATCCTTTGAAAACAAGTTCAAAACGACACAACTTGGTTCAAACACTACACATGAAAGCAATGAGCAACATTTAATTACTTAATCCTAGTTATAGTTTCGTATTGTGGTTTAAAGCGTTTAGAAAGAAGGAATCGGCTATTGTAGAAGCTCAGTCCACTGACAACAAAAAGAACATTTTACATGGTCAGTGGTTTTCCTTTTCCAGGCTTGGTGGACCAGACCCCTTAGACTACATCAGCATGTACAGGAACATGGGCTGTGCGGCTCAGGACGTCCAGGAACACTGGCACTATGTAAGCTTTGGACTCAGTGACCTGTATGGAGATAATCGGGTCCACGAGTAAGTTTAATTTTTTTGTGCTATTTTTCTACATTTGACATAATTGATATCTATTCATTTATGAGTTTGTTTTTGTTTTTTTACTAGTGCATTTTGTGTGGGGGAAAACCTACAGGTTAACACTTTACATAATAACTACCTATTGTTATGGCAGTTTATTGATTTTGACATGTATTGTGACTTTAGCAGTCCCTTGCACTTGAGATTAAGCAAACATGCAGTTACTGTTGTTGTTCTTAGGCCACTTTTTTTTTTTTTCTCCAGATTTACAGGAACGGACGGGCCCAGCGGATTTGGGTTTGAACTTACCTTCAGGCTCAAGAGAGAGGCGGGAGAGACAGCACCTCCAACGTGGCCTGCAGAACTCATGCAGGGCTTGGCTCGCTATGTCTTCCAGTCAGGTAAGATTTATAAATCTTACAAAATGGCACTGATGAAAAGTACAGTGAAAAAAAAAAAAACGTTCCTGCAGTTTTAAAGTAATCAACAATATCTTCTGGACTTTTATTTGTTTTTGTTTGCTCAGCCATTATTAGACTCACTGGATAATTTTTATTTTAGAACTACCTCTATATGAATGTTTCCAGCATTTGTGAGATATTATGTCTTAATTTATTTAAAAGATGTTCTTAGACTGATATATTTCAATATGCCTAGACAGAAGAGTCATCAGCACCTCAGATTCCCAGGAAGTCTTGTTGCCTCTGTCTCCCCTTTGATGCTTCAGTTCAATTACTGACTTAATATTTGAGGTCATTTTTTTTATCTTTGATATTCTTAATGTCCAAAGCTTTAATTTATCGACCAGAGAGAAGTTAGAGAAAGTCTTGCAGAAAGAGAGGACATCTGAGGTTCTTTCCAGCTGGGGTCAATTTGCTTGTGGGTGGGCCCTTAAGTTAACTGAATGCTGTTTCTTGGCCATCTTCTCTCCCTTGGTTTTCTTTCCACTCTAGTCAGGGTGTTTATTACCTCCCAAGTAGAGCGTTTCAGTCAGATGGAAATCCATTTTTAATGCGTTTCATTCTACATCTGGACCCCAGTTTCATCCCTGTTTTCACTTCTTTTTGTTCTTTTTCTCACACTTTCCTTCTATTGTTGCTCTTTCTTTATCACCTTAGGGAAATTAAAGAACAGAGATGAGTGCAATTCTGATTTCATGAAACATATGTTCTCTTTTCTTTTATGTTTCCGTAGAAAACACATTTTGTAGCGGGGATCACGTGTCATGGCACAGTCCACTGGATAACAGCGAGTCTCGCATTCAGCACATGTTGCTTACTGAAGACCCACAGATGCACCCCATCCAGACTCCGTTTGGTACTGTGAGCTTTCTCCAGGTGGGTTTCAATACCTCACATGAACGAACAACTTCACTATACATGCAGCGTTAGCCTTGAGAAGAGGCTGGAGAGTTATAATTAATTAGGAGAGTGGGGTGAATTGCTTTTAGTGCTTTCAAACGTTGGCTGCCGTTCCTTTTATCCAACGGTAGAAAAGGTAGCACTTAGTTTGAGAAGCACAAGGTTCCTGAATCCAGACAGAGTTGAGTTTCAGCAGATTTAACCTCTGTAGCGCCCAATGACACGAAAAATGCATAAAAAAAGTTGTTTTGATATGAGACTTTCACACCGTTCTGTGGAGATGCACAGTTCGAATTGCTTTTTTTTTACCTCAAATCAGGTGCATCAAGGCCGATAAATAAAAGGGGAAGAAAACAATAAGCAACATTCTGCATGCTGCATGAGTTCCTGCAACACTTTATGAAATTCTGTGCTCTCTATAGATTGTGGGCGTGTGTGCAGAAGAGCTGCAGGCATCCCAGCAGTGGAATGGACAGGGCATCCTGGAGCTGATGCGTGGAATCAAAGTGTAAGTAAAACTGTTGAAGGGGGAAAAAAAGCCCATTTATTGCATAGCTTTTTTTCTAGTTTGTAGAATTTGAAGCAGTTTGCATATGTTTACCTTAAATCAGAACAGATTCTTGAAAACAGCACTATCAGCTCTTCGGATTATGGATTTGATGGTATCAAAAGTCTGAACAGTTTCCGAATGTAAATATTCAGACATTTTTCTGTTTTTATCTTTGAATAATACTTTTGAGACTGAAATTGCAAATGAACTGCAGCTGCTGAAAGCAAGGAGTTTTGTTTGCATAGTAATTACTGTCTTATTGAAGTGCAAAAGCAGTCTGTTCAGCTGTTGAAATAATATTAAAAGGGGGCTTGAAGTAACTGCTACAGGACGTTTGGCAGTAGATATTTATTTAAGTCTCTGTGGATTGTTGGGTGGGGTGTTTTAGGACTGAACTTGCTTCCTGCAGATTAAATGGAAGATCTGGGAAGTTTGCATGCACACTTAATGGGAATCTGGAACTCTTTGTAGTGTTGTCCGGCTTCTTCCTAGGCAGTTTTTTGGGACTGCAAAAATATTTTACATTAGATGCTGTTAGAGGAATATGAAAAAATGGGATGCAGATTTTATTCTAGAGAACCTGAGAAACATTACATCAGAGTTGCTGTACTGTTCAGCTTAATAATTTGTTGTTACGTTATTAATTAATAAAAAGAAATTAGTCCCTTATAAATGTAAATTCAACCTAATCGCAGCTGGGTATGTGCTTGGTTTGCCTTAAATAAATTTTTATTCTGCAGCTTTAGGTTTCTGTATCAACAAATTAGACCTTTAAATATTTAATCTGATCTTTAACATTTACCTAGAGAAGTCTGAGCTGCTGAAGTGAAGCGAGTGTTGGCGTTAATTTATGCCATGACTGTTCAGATGAATCCGACGCATCGTGTCGGTAGATAATTTGAGTGTAATAACCCAACAAAAATAACTGCTGCATCGCTAATGAGTTAAAATATGATCTGACGCCAATTTAATGTTCTGATTCATAACTAAAAAGGTTAAAATTGAAAGACAGAGAAGCTCTTCTTTTGGTAACGTGGGTGTCGATGAGACAAAAGGAAGGACCGTATTGGTGATAAAACACTTTGAATGTAGTGAGTGCCAGTGTGAGCTCATTTTGGGACGGAACGGATAAAAATCATCTGACTCTGCAAAACTGTAACTGAACAGCTGGACAAATTCACAGTTCTGAGTAAAAAACAAGCATTCATTGTGTTCTGAGTTCTCTTTTGTCAAATGATAGTGTTTTGCTCGGATGAGCTTCTGTTAAATGAACTTTGTATTGAAAAGCAATCCACATCACTTACACTTCGAGTGTAAGTGATGCTGGGAGTGCAAACTTTGGTCATTTGATGACTTTCGAGTTTAACTTGAGGTTAATATTGATTGTCTGGTTTACAGAGCCGGTGGCTCCTGGCTCATCACTGACATGAGGAGAGGAGAAACCATTTTTGAAATTGATCCACATCTACAAGTAAGGTTTCATTCAAATCTGCACACATACAGTTTCTCCTGCATTTTGCTTTCAGTTGAAGGTTAAAAGATTACGAATGCCAAATTAATTGAGAGTAGATTAAGGAATTGTTTGGACATTTCTTGATTGGGTTAAAATCTATTCAGATTAAATATTCAGAATGAATCGTTCATATGGGCACAAAATTGATTAATCCAATCAGGTGTTGACTCCTGCTGTCACTGCCAAAGGTACCAAAGACAGACTTTATTCTGAATAAAAGCAGTGACATGTACAGAGTTGTAAAATTTCCCTAAAAACAAAAAAAAAAGCAGAAGAAGTTGTCCTTTAGTCTGTGCTAAACATGAAAACAGACACAGAAGCGTTTTCAGAATGGTCCCATGCAGGTTCTAATAATGCCTGAAAAGTTACCACACCCTTTAATTAAGCCTCCCACTCTTTAAGAGAGGTCGGACTGACCCCGCGTGTGCCTTTATGAACTTTTTTTTTTCTTCCCATGGTTTTGGGAACTGACCGGCTGACGGGACGCCCCTGTCACATCCCCGTCAGCTGCTGTAAAACCCACCTTGCTCTTCTCGAGCGTGGCGCTTGGACGGTTAAGCTACAGGCTGAGTTGTTCCTGCATTGCAGGATGAGATATCAGCAGACCAGTTTTACTTCCCTGACATATCACACACACGCACACTCGGGTCAGTTTGCCACATTCATAATTACAATTGTTCACTTGGACGGCGTTTAGTTTATCAGTTGGGACGAACCACCCCTCTGTACCGATACTGATCTGTGTGTAATGAACCCAGATAATGAGCTACACTTCCTGAATAAAATCAATCTAACTTTTTGATGATATATATATATATATTTTTTTTTTATTGAGATGCACTTCTAAAATGTTTGGTCCGTGTGAGTTTCACCTAAGCTAGTGTTAATGTTTGCGTATGTCTGTTGCACATCCAAGCAGGAGAGAGTGGACCAGGGTATTGAAACCGAGGGCTCTAACCTGAGCGGCGTGAGTGCCAAGTGTGTGTGGGACGACCTGAGCCGACCCCCAGACGACGAGGAGGACAGCCGATCCATCTGCATCGGATCGCAGCCTCGCCGGCTCTCAAACAAAGGTACGGCATCTCCTAAAGACTAGAGGAGCAAATCTAAAACACTGAGGTGGGAAGCTGCTTTCAGTAGCTCATAGCTCTTCTTTTCTTATTCCACTCAACAGACACAGAGCAGATCAGAGAGACCCTGAGAAAAGGACTGGAGTTTAACAGCAAGGCGGCCTTGCCACCCATCAGCAGCCAGAAACAGAACCACGACAGAGCTCAGTGAGTTCTCCTCCCACACACCGACACACTTACATGGGCTCTGCTCAGCTCAACGGGCCCCAGAGAGAGAGAGATGCCTCCTTCATGCGCAGTGACTCAGAACCCCACTGACATCTGAGCTGATACCACCATTGTTTCCAAAATACCGACATATTACGTTGGCTGGTCTCTGTTCATTTCCTCCTTTCTCTAGAACTGGGTTTCTCCTGCAGAGTGGGTTCCATGACAGGAATTGTGAAGCAATATGTCTACATTCCCATGTGCTGACAAAGCCCTGCCATTTCCTACACTTTTCCCTCCTGCCCTACAGTTTTTCCACAGTTTCATCAGGAAATTTGTCACTTTAGAAACCCCCCACTTACAATTTAGCTTTTTTTTTTTTTTTTTTTTCTTTTCAGAAGTCGGAAGGACAGTTTGGAGAGTGAAAGCTCAGCAGCCATCGTTCCTCATGAGTTGGTCCGAACTCGCCAGCTGGAAAGCGTCCATCTGAAATTCAACCAGGAGTCCGGCACGCTGCTGCCCCTCTGTCTGCGGTACGGCCGAAACGCCACCACTCACACACTTAATTCACCGTTTTTAAGAGGTAGAAAAAAATGGATCAAAGGTTCATTTCAGGACAAGGAAATATTGTGGGAAGATAATTGATAACATCAGTTTAAATTGAGCAAACGTGCAGTTGTGCCTAGTTTTCCTTTTTTTTAAATTAAAATATATATTTTTTGTTGACGAATTGTTATAGATGTTTTGGAAAGAGTTGTCATAAACTATTCTTTTCTCTGTGTAGGACGAGACCAGAAACTAGTTTTAGAGAGAGCAGCCAGTTTGAAGTGTGCCAAGACAAAAACAGTGCTGTGTTTTTAAAACAAACTTCCTAAATTAAAGTTATATGTCACTGGATAGACACACAACTAATGTGTAATCTGTGAGCTGAGACGAGATTTCCAGCACAAATCACAAACTTAGACTTGAGCAGGATTGTTGAAAACTGATTAGACACTTTAAAAATTGCAACTAGAGGGAACTGAACTACGTCCAGACTCCTTAAAAGCTGTGAAATGGCCCTTTAGTTGCGCCTTTTAATTGGAAGCTTCAAAGCACATGCGGGCTTCAGCATTGTGTTTATGTACAGCTTTTGCACATATTTTAAATGTAATCTGCAGTGCAGATGACCTCAAAATATTTGTTCAAACACCTTCTAGTAAATATGTTACTAGTAATTCATAAACTCCTGCTGAAGGAGTTAGTGACTTTAAGTTATAATCTTAATCTTAGCAGCTTCAGCTGATCAGCATTTTATGACAACGGCTTAAACGATCAAAATCAATCAGTTTCTGTCATTGTAGGCATCATGGCTAAAAGTAAAAAGGCTTTCTGTCTTTGAACATGGCAGGATTGTTGAGCTGCACAAGCAACTCTCACAGAGTGACTTCTCTGCAGTGTTTGAGCCCAATCAGGCAGTCATTTTAAATGTTTTAAAAGATCCTGTGGCTTCAGGAACAAAAACTGGTTGAGCCAAAACAATGTGGCTCCCACTGATGCCTACTGCAGGCCAATAAACACAAGACGGCATCTGGGAGAGAAGGACGCAGACCTCAGAGAACAAAAATGTCTTAAAAGGCCACATGTCCAAATGCTTGAGGCACCCTCGCCCAACAGAGCACCAAATATGAGACGTTTACATGGGGATAAAAACTGATGCGGATGGTCCTGATGGCTTCCAGCTTTACAGGCATGAAAAGTTCCCACTTTTAAAGTTAGCTTAAAAAGTTTTCTGTCTAAGGAAACCCAGCAGATTACACAATGTCCCTTAGATCATCTAAGGTCACATCATCTTAATTCCACTTAAAATAGTTTTGGGATGGTGGTTTACAAAAACATGCATCAGGCCAGGGTTTTCCTTTATGATGCTGCTATGTGACAGAGCAATGTTCCCAGTGCACAACTGGAAATTATCATTAGAATGTTATTATTTTTTTTACTTTTAATGAAATGTGTACCGTGAATACTTTTTCCAAACAGTACCTGTAGCACAACTGCTTAAAAAAAAAAAAAAAAAAAAGGCAATCGATCGGCGTCTTCATCTTCCTCCTGCACACTAAAACCACTAGTCGTCTTTGACTAGTGGTGTGAACAGCCTCACACACACTTCCTCAGCCTCTCTGTTGTCGCTCTCAATGTCAATTTCGTCTCAAGGCAAATTCACTTTTGATTTCGTGCCATCCTCTTCATCACGCAGCAGTCCAGCCTTTTGAAACTCGGTGGTAAAAATCCACGTATGAAAACAGTACAGGCTTATAATCCTCAAATTACAGTTTATTAGCCTGACACCAAGGCAACGAAGCAGTTTTTTTGCAGTTCCAGTATTGATATTGCAATAATAACTGCTATGTAGCTCCACTTAAAAATGAAATAAAAAAAGAACAGCTTCTCTCTGGAACGATGTGATATTTTGACTCTTTACTGTGACGTGTTTGTACTAACCAGTCTGAGTCAAAGCAACTGTTCCCTCCAGCTTTGTGGCCGTCTGTTCAGCTGGAACAGCTGAACACACAAGGTAGAGCTCTCCTGAAACGCAGCCGGTAAACAGACTGTTGACTTGGTGCTGCTCTCCTCTTTCCACCTCTCCGATCTTCAGCATCTTGCCGCACACTTCCAGTGATGTGTTCACTCTACGTTTAGGTTCAAACGCAGGTCAAATGGAAGCTTGATGGAGCTTTTAATGACTGAAAATGGTTTCAATTTGCTATTCTAGTCCAAAAACCAAAATTATCTCAATTTTAGTAATAAACACATCAACGTTTGCCATGCCCGGTATTGATGTGGTCTCACTATAAATGGGTTAGGAAGCAAAAGCAAAATAATTGTTTTTCACTTTCATAGTATTTCTTTTATGTGATTTGACTTGAAAACAGAATAAAATAGCGATCACTAAAAGCTGCCAACAGTAACTGTTATGAAGGTTGCTATATTCAGCAGCCTGCATGTAAAAATACTGCAGTCAGAGGGAGAGAGGAAAATAATGAAAAAGTTATTTCTTTAACCTTGAAGACCTGAAACTGAAATGATGATAATGCTGCGAGTAAGTCAGAACTTGCAGAAACCCTGCTACTTGTCAGATGAAGCTGTGTGTAATCGGATGAACTAAAGGATTCATGCCGTGTTGTATTGGATCGTGTGCAGGGGCAGGTTACTCCACGGGAGACACTTCACGTATAAAAGCATCAACGGAGACACGGCCATCACGTTTGTCTCTACTGGAGTCGAAGGAGCTTTTGCCACTGAAGAGCATCCCTACGCGGCGCATGGGCCCTGGCTTCAGGTATGCACATAGACGGGCTGACTTGTTTTGTGCGATTTGTTTACACTCAAAGCATTTAATTGGTGTTTGTCCTTTGCCGACATAGATATTGCTGACTGAAGAATTTGTTGAGCAAATGCTGGGGGATTTACACGAGCTCGGCTCTCGTGATGAGGTAAATAACGTAAAAAGAAAAGGCTTGTGCTTTATGTTTTACTTTCAGTTTGCTTAGCTGCCTCACCTCTACTGTCCTTTTCCTTTTGTTCAGTCAAAATTACCCAAGGAATACAGCTGGCCAGAGAAGAAGCTGAAGATTTCCATCCTGCCAGACTCCGTGTTTGATAACCCATTGCAATGAGGCAGAGAAAAATGCAGACAAATGTTTTCCAAGAGCGTCGCTCCCAGAAAGTGCTGCAAATCGAGCAGGAAAAAAAAAAAAAAAAGTAGAAATATACTGTCATCCACTGAGGACTGCTTTGCTCCGGAGGACGATCCTGGGGATCAGCAACACATTTCTGACTGTTACTGTGTTCTCAGACTAGGCCCATTGCTTACCACTTCTCTCTGAGGCGCGAATACCTTGAATTTATCAACCCAGCCTCAAACCAGCTTGTTCAGATGGTTGTTCTGTGAGAACTTTGCTGCGAGGCAAACGGGATGCTTGTATTGCTCAAACAAAACAAAACAAACAAAAAAAACAACTAAAATATACATCGCTGACACGGCATCCTTGATCAGCAGAGACTGTCTGAAGCAATAACTGGGTTACATTTTATGAAACACTACTATTTATTCAAGTGGCCTTAGAAAAGGGACTTAAAATGGCAAACCAGTTTATCGGTCTTGTTTTCAGTTACTCCTTTTTTTTTTGTATAGTATTTACAAATGCTGGACATTTTTCTTTTATGTATTTGTGTTCACACCAAAGTTTTTGGCTGCCAGTACCGTCTGTGTCTCAAATCTTTCAGTAGCATTGCCTTAGCAAGCCACAGAGCTTTGGTTACATACGCTGCTGTTGTAGCTCCCTCTTTGCCAAGAGCCTTACCCCACAGAGTGTTACATATAACATTTATTTCCCTCATGCAACCAGGTATGTTTTAAAAGTTGAAATGCATTAGGTTTTCAGGAGATGCAAAAGAAAAGATATCAGTCTTCCATAGCCTAACGTGGACCTCCTCAGTGCCTTGAGCTACAAGCTATTTTCCGTTTACGTACAGCACCTGATTGTTTAAAAAACACATTGTTTGATAATTAAAAGAAAGAAAAAAAAAACTGGTTAAGCTGCCAACTATCATATTTCATTCCCCATCAACACGGAAATGTAAAATCAATATATTTTGGTGTTGTCTTAACTGTATAAGTACTCTCATGCAGCATGTGATGGCATATTTATGTTTTTTATCATTCAGAATGAAAGAAAAGTTTAGATGCTGAATGTCTTTTTTTTTTTTTATGAGTGAACCGGCTGGCTGTAATCCTAAGTGCATTAAAGAGTGTAGCTATTACACAAATAAATCAGGATCACTGATTGAAAAGCGTTGTGGATCTCAGTTGTTGTGAGTGTTTGGATGTGTCTTAATGCTCATACTGGACACAGTGTTGTCACTGCCTTCAACAGTTTATGAATAACAATAATAAGTATGCAAGAAAATAAAAAAATACAAAAGTGTGTTGGTAGTAATTATGAAGGATTAGTAGTGACAGAAGATGTGGAGAATATTAATGAGTGCAAATTAGTTTGGACTTTTTATTAAGCTCTGCTGTATGAACTTGTGTATTTAGTTTTAATTAGGTTTCAGGTTCAGATTGCAGGGGATTGGTAGACACTAAGTGAAACAAGGAACTAGTTTCTGTAAATGGATTTTAAATACACTGATCTCATTCTTGTTTTTATTGTTTGAAAGAAAACTTTCAGACAGAATAACTTACAGTGGTTTGCAAAATCCAATTTTTCCGATGTGTTTTATTGGGATTTTATGTGGTGAACCAACAGAAAGCGTTGTGGAAACCTGGAATTAAAACGATTCATGGTCTTTAAAGCTGGAACAGAGTGGTGTACACTTTTTTTCACCCACCCTTTATACCCCAAAGTAAAAATAAAAAGCAATGCAACCAGTCGACTTAAAGAGTCATCTAAATAGAATAGTAGGGAACAAGCAGCATCATAATGAACAAGGAAAACAGCAAGATTAAAGTTGTGGAAAAGTTACAAAACAGTGTTAGGAAATCAGATAATAGTCCAAGCTCTGAGCATCTCATTCAGCACTTTTGAACATATTATCTTAAACAGAGTGAATGTTACCACTAAACCTACCCATGAACCTAAAGGCTTGGCAATCAGCGGCCCACAGTAAGGGTTGAGCCTGGTGGCAGAGCAACTGTTTCTATCATAACTATTGATTTAATATAAGAGTGACAAGAAGAGAGTGACTGGTTTAAAAAAAAATCACAACAAGACATGTTTGCAGCTTGCCTCTATAGCCAGGAACACGTCGTTCACATGGTGGCACATGGTGGTAGCAACAGGATGCTGTGGGAGGGCTTTTTGTTCTGGACCGACAGAGAAGCTGGTCAAAGTTGATGGGAAGATGGACGGAGCTAAAAACAGGGTAATTCAGGAAGAAAAGGCGTCAGAGCCAGCGGAAAGATTGAGACTGTGGGTGGAAGTTCAGCTTCTAAATACAGACAAATGCAATCTAATGGACTGGATCAATAAATCCTAATAACATACGAGGATGTTTCTGCTCTGTTAAACTTATTTTATCAAGTTCTTTGAAAAAGTACTTGTTCCCTTTCAGGTGTCTTCTGTTTTTGCTTTTTTGTCACACATCAATGTTAGGTAAATACCAAACGCTGGACCTAATTGGAAAAAAAAAGCTATCAGTCAACTTCCTATTGCTTCTCTTCTAACCATGGCTGGTCACTCCTATGTACCGTACAGAATAAGCTGCTGCGCATTGTGAGTGTCTAGTAAAGCTGAAACTAGCACTTGATCATCTCTAGTTCACAAATACATAGACTAGTCAAACCACAAACTGACTATGCTACTATAAACAGAGATTAAAAATATTTTTTCTAATATGATTAAGAATTTTGGTGAATTTATTACAGTTAGACTCACACTTACTCAAACCTCGGTTAGACTTGGTTTTAAAATGATTTTCATTGACTCAAGAAGGTTGTTTCTGATAGGAATTGAAATAGGCACGTCTCAAAAAATGATAAATATATCTAAAAGGAGAGGTAGTTGTGGGGGAAAAAAATCATTGATGTTTTTCTGCAAAGATGACATATCAAAAATTGTTTATTTATACCTTTTTCAGTAACTGATGGATTATTTATCTTTGGCGATGAACTTCAAGTCTTTAAAGTTGAAAATGTCATCACCCTATCTATGTCTGTTGGGTCAGAATAGTTATTACTTCCATTCAATGAAACATCTTACTAACAGGAAAATATTACTTTAAACCTAAATAACTTTGAGCATAACTGAAAACGAATAAAAATAAGTTACACCGCAAAAATGTATTTATTTTTATTATTATTGTAGAGTATAGAGGGATGGGGGTAGAAGAACTAATCCAGGATCATTTTTCACGCAGAAACCGAAACTGGACCTAAAAACCTAAAGTAGTTTTAACCTGCAAAGATATTTACGAGAAACTCCAGTTCATTGTTAAAAAGTACCTGAAAAACTTTCAAAGACAAGGAGGGTTTTCACTGTTTATTTATTTTTTCCCCGCATTTCCTCCCTGCTTACGGACCCTCGCATGGGCCCCTGAGGGCCTCCGCTGTGCCCTCTCCTGGTTCGGATGTAAAGCATGTTCCCCGGGGCGCGTCACACCGGTCTTCTGCAGTGTGTCCGGTAGAGTTTGCTGTGTCCGCTCCTTTGCTCGCCTCGCCTTCCCTTCCTCCTTTCGGCTCCTCCCCGTCTGTGTGTCAACTCTGTGACGGGTCACGGTGTGACGGAGCTGGGGGTTGGAGTCGGTGTGAAAGCACCGTGCTCTCTTCCGACCAGTCACCGTCTGCCTCTGCTTACAGTAAAACCTTACTCAGAGAGTTGACGGGAAAGCGAAACAGTCGACAGAAGCAGCTGGGAATGTCCTAAAAGCCCGGCGTCGGGGGCGCTGCGTCGGACAGACGGCTGTAATCTAACCGGAGAGAGCTGGGTTTCATCGCGGGCTGGATGACAAGCTCCTCGGCTTTATTCTAGGCGCACCGGAGTCTGCCGACGACATGGACAATAAATAGTTGGTAACGCCGTTCTCTTCCGTAGAAATACACTCATTATGTATTCTACTTTACAGCTCGTTTAGTGGCAAATTACAGCGTATAATTAAAATGTCAGCGTAGCTTAGTGTAACAACCAGAGAGGAGTCAAATTCTCAGAAGCAAGTTGTCACTCGCTTTTAAACGCCACAGCGTGTGTGGCCCTGTTGGTGAAAAGATCAGATCACACTCAGATTCATACGTAGGATTTATGAAGTTCACTCTAAAATCACTTTGTTTCTCTTCCGCTGTGTACCTGTTTGCCCCTGTTGTGCCCAGGGGCGCCTCCAGAAAGTTTTCAGTCGGACTGGCCAGATGAGGATGGAAGGGGGGGGGGGGGGGGGGGGTTAATAATTTTGGGGTGGTCCACCAAATCCGAGTGTTATTATGCTTTTCTGTCCTATGCAGGTGCATCGCAACAAAACGTAAATTATTCTTGTAATTCAGTGAAAATTTGAAACTCTTCACGGAGCAATAAATTTTTTTTTTATGTGTTTATTGTTGTCAGTTTAGATGAGTGTGGCTTACAGCAAATGCAAAATGATCATATTTTTAAGAAAATTAGAATTTTTCATCAGAGCCATTTAAAAAGGTATTTTAAATACAGAAATTTCAGCCTACTGAAAATGATGTCAATGTTTTAGTGTGTCTGCACTTAACACTCGGTTGGGTTTTCTTTTGCATGAATTACTGCGTCACCGCAGCGTTAAATGTAGGCGATTGGCCTGTGTGTCTGCTAAAGTGTCAAGGAAGCGTGGGGTTTTTAGCTCTCCTGCATGGTTTAGTTGGGTATCTCTCACATTCTCCCTGATAATTCATAGATCTCTCTGTTGTATTTAGTTCAGGTAAGCTAACTGGCAGTTCAGGAATATTGCTACTGTCATCATTAAATCACGCCTTGTTGGATTTAGCAGTATGGACAGGTGCCAAGTCCAGCTGGAAAATGAAATTTGCATTTCCAAAAGGCTGATAACCAGATAAAATATGATATGCTTTAAAATTTTGTTGTAGATGGCTGTACTATTCAAACTTTGTAAATCCCCCCACCCCCAGTCTCTTGAGTGGGTTCTTCTGAAGATTGTGGCTTAGAAGATAGTGTTGCTTTTTCTGCTACAGTTTTTTTTCTACACTGAACTTTCTACTAATATGTTTGGAAACAGTACTCTGCGAACAGTAGAGCTAGTAGAGATGATTACAAGTGTAATGCTATAAAGGACACAAATGTTTTTAAGAATGAATAAAAGTTTTAATAAACTCAGACTTGCTGTCCTATCTTAAAGTCATGTGGCCATTGGTGCTTACCACTTCTTATGGTCATTCCTTGTTGATTTACTATTGTAACACTAGATGCTACCTTACAATTAATAAGTTTTTCTTATCTTTCCGTGTGATCTTCTGGAAACTAAATCATTCTGCTACTCTTTTTTTTTTTTTTTTTTTTTTTTTTTTTTCCCCCTCCCAGCTGTACACCACCAGTTTGGATCTCCAACGAAGCTATGGATGCAAGCTGGAAAAACTGCTTCGAGGAGGAGCTTCTCTGCCCTATATGTCTGAATGTCTTTGATGAGCCAATCCAGTTGCCATGCAAGCACAACTTCTGCAAAGGCTGCATCTCTGAGGCCTGGGCCAAGGAAAGCGCGGCGGTCCGCTGTCCTGAGTGCAACCACGACTACGACCAGAAGCCAGCGCTGGAGAAGAACTTCAAGCTAGCCAACATAGTTAAGCGGTTTAACGCTCTGAATGCAGAGAAAGCCCCCGCTGTGCTGCACTGTGTCCTCTGCAGACGAGGCCCCCCGCTGCCCGTGAGGAAAGTGTGCCTGCGTTGCAAGGAGCCTTGCTGCCAGACCCACGTCCAGACGCACCTGCAGCAGCCGTGCCCGGCGCCGGGACACCTGTTAGTAGACATCGAAGAGCTGAGCGCCTGGACGTGTCCCACTCATGAGGAATACAGGCTGCTCCACTGTGAGGAAGAGCAGGTGGCTCTGTGCCCCTTCTGCTACATCTCCCACTGCACGAACCAAAGACACACAGTGTGCGATGTGGACACACAACGCGTACAAATGCAGGTATAAATCACACCTACTTACAGTGGTTCACTCTAAGATGGAGAAAACATGTCGGTGCAGGAAATATTTCTTCTAGTTCGACTGGCAAAAGTATATTTTCTCTTTATGTTGTCTTTTAATCTGATTTGAAAGGGGGGGAATAAAAGTGTGCTTCTAAGCAGATAAAAGTACTCACACACGCACACGCACACATGCTTTTAACCTTGATCACACCGCCCATCGAGGAGGTCCAAGCCTTTGCATTAGCAGCACTGCGCCCTCGGGTAAGTGCTGTGATGTAGTCGGCACCCACCGGAAGTGACGACCCCTTTGCAGCCGGGGGAGGGGGGCAGATCCTCATGTGTTGGTTGACACCAGCCGCCTTGATTTAAAGCGGCTTATTATGAATAACGCTTCTGATAATTTGGCGTTTCATGTCCCCTCGTGGACTCTCAGCTGAACCCAGGCGAGACGTTTTTGAAAGGAGAGACACAGAAAGGTGGGAAACAGATGCTGCAGAAAGCGATCATCTGGCAGCAAACTGTTAACAAATGAGTTATGATTTGTCTTGGCAGGGTTGACCTTAGGATGGGAGGTGCATGGAGGAATGTTTCTCACATAAACCAGCCTGTCATGGCTGGGATACAGTGTGTTGGAAAAGTATTTACAACCCCTTGAATTTTTCCACGTTTGTCTAGTTACAAGACAAAAACATTTATGCTGAGCGATAGACCAACACAAATCAGTGCAAAGTGTGAAGTAGAAGTAAAAAAAACCTATATATATATATATATATATATATATATATATATATATA
>CAEGAE010058105.1:0-22563 GCA_903067095.1 Girardinus metallicus
TTAAAACCAGACGATGCCGATGAGGAATCGGCCCAGAACGAGTATCGCCACCTACTGGGGCGTCGTCTGCAGGCTGGGATGATGAACACAAGCAAACACCAAATGTCTCATTTCCACTTTTTCAGAGTTTTTATAAATAATCGTTTTTAGTGAAATTAATGTAAAAGAACAAAACGCAGGAAACGGATCAGCTTTCCAGGTCCGGCCCCAGAGAGCGCTGCTGTCTGCGGTGCTGGTTCTGGTTCTGGGACAGCTCCACGAAGCAGCCTGCAGTGGAGGCGGGTTGATGAGGTTCTGATCAGCAGAACCGGCCCGGTCCGTTCTGCAGCGGGCCTCTCAGCCCTGCGGACCACCGGCCTCGTCCTGCGGCACCGAGTTTGCTCAAAGCAAACATTCCCTGAGGCTGGGGGGGGTCGCACAGAAATATCAGAAATTCTGTGGTTTGGGTCAGGCCGGGTGACCAGAACCGAGCAGAACAACAGCGGAGGGGCCTGGTGTGTTGGTGCATTCCTGGTGTGTGTTTTCTCTCTCCTGCGGGCCGGGCCGGGTCTGGTTCTGGTTCTGGTGGGGTGGGCACAGATAGCTGTGGTTTGGCTGGTGGCAGAGACGGGGGGTTGGACCGGAGCGGTCCCAGAGGACTCGGCATCAAGCACTCGGACCGAGCCTCTAAATGTGAGGACAAGTCTTGTTTTGTTTTCTAATTCTTGATATTTATTCGTCCCTCTTCATCCTCCTCCTCCTCCTCCTCCTTCCCTGCTCTTGTTTTTCTTAGGAACCCTCCCTGCCAAGAGCTGAAACAATAGCAAAGCTTTCCAAAAGCCTCCCTGGCTTTAAACAATGCCATCAATCACAGCCGACACACACACACACACACACACACGCAGCTCGCCTGTTAACTCTTCATAAGGTCGCTGCAGGACCGGAGCCTGTAAGTCAGAACTCAGGGTGAAATCCTGCCTGGACTCCGTCCAGCTGCAGTTTTACAGATTCCTGCAGCTCCGTCCCACCGGACCAGCGCTCACATGGAATCCTGTTTATTAGAGAACCGTCTCTGGGTCTCTGGTTCTGGGTCTCTGGTTCTGGGTCCCTGGTTCTGGGTCTCTGGTTCTGGGTCTCTGGTTCTGGGTCTCTGGTTCTGGGTCTGTGGTTCTGGGTCTCTGGTTCTGGGTCTCTGGTTCTGGGTCCCTGGTTCTGGGTCTCTGGTTCTGGGTCTCTGGTTCTGGGTCTCTGGTTCTGGGTCCCTGGTTCTGGGTCTCTGGCTCTGGGTCTCTGGTTCTGGGTCTCTGGTTCTGGGTCTCTGGTTCTGGGTCTCTGGTTCTGGGTCTCTGGGTCTCTGGTTCTGGGTCTCTGGTTCTGGGTCTCTGGGTCTCTGGTTCTGGGTCTCTGGTTCTGGGTCTGTGGTTCTGGAACCAGCAGGTAAAACTCCAACAAACCGTTTCCACGTCTCCCAAAGGGAAAAACATGGAATCTAATTGTCCTTTTATCTCTTAGTTTGGATCCAGCCTTCATCAGCTGGACCCTCCTCTTCCTCAGCCTCAGACTGTTGCTTTGTGGGAACATGCAGGTCTCTTCAGGTCTCTTCAGGTCTCTTTCAGGTCTCTTTCAGGTCTCTGCAGGTCTCTGCAGGTCTCTGCAGGTCTCTGCAGGTCTCTTCAGGTCTCTGCAGGTCTCTTCAGGTCTCTGCAGGTCTCTGCAGGTCTCTGCAGGTCTCTGCAGGTCTCTGCAGGTCTCTTCAGGTCTCTTCAGGTCTCTGCAGGTCTCTGCAGGTCTCTGCAGGTCTCTGCAGGTCTCTTCAGGTCTCTGCAGGTCTCTGCAGGTCTCTTCAGGTCTCTTTCAGGTCTCTGCAGGTCTCTGCAGGTCTCTTCAGGTCTCTGCAGGTCTCTGCAGGTCTCTTCAGGTCTCTTCAGGTCTTTTCAGGTCTCTGCAGGTCTCTTCAGGTCTTTTCAGGTCTCTTTCAGGTCTCTTCAGGTCTCTTCAGGTCTCTGCAGGTCTCTGCAGGTCTCTTCAGGTCTCTTCAGGTCTCTGGCTGCTGCAGCTTAACGTTCTGATCCTCCCTTTTCTTGCTCAAACATCATTTTCATGGATGTTTGTTCCATCTGGTCTTCAGCTGATCAAGATTTCAAAAACTTACTTATGTGTTACTTCCTGAGTCAAATGGAGGCCGAGCAGAAGCAAGGAGAGAAGTGGAGGAAGTCAAAGCGTCTCCCATCCATCAGCGTGGAAGACGAGGTGGAGACCCAGCAGCTCCTGTGAGACGTGGCTGCAGCAGCGGATCCCCTACTCCAACATCAGTCTGCAGACCATGGAACCATGAAGAAAAGCTTCATGAGGACAGAAGGTTTCTGCATGAGGAGCAACAAGTTGCTGCTCTGCAGTGCTGGAGGAAACCTGGAGCAGAAGTGATTTTGCTTCAGCCTGAAACCGACTCGTTACGGCAGAAATGCTCCCAGATTCTCAGATTCCTCCAAGACAAACTGGTTTTCATTTCCAGACAACATCCATGTTTCCAGTTTAAGACTCAACCAGAGAAATCTTCAGGTTGAAAATGATTGTTTCTGGAGGGCGACCCACCAAAGTAAAAGCCTGGTGTCCAGGTGGAATGTGTAGATCGTAAAGGTGTGCAGAAACCCACTGACCCCCCAGGTGACAGCGGCCCGCAGGCTCCGCCCCCAGCAGGTCAGCCCTCCTGGACTCTGCCCCCTGGGATAAACATGGCAGCACGCGCCTGGCAGCGGGACTTTGACCCGAGCGCCGCTGACGGCCCCCCCTCCCTGGGTAAACTCTGCAGATGAACTCTGACCCCCGCGCAGGCCGCTGCCAGCCGCTCGGGTTCCTGCGGCTTCTTCCCAGTGAGACGTTGAAGCAGAGCAGCAGGAACATCAAAGGTTGTTTGTTTTTAGGCTGAAACAAATGTGGAAACCTGATCACGTCCTGCAGCGCCGCCGTCGCTCAGAGAAACGCTAAACGTTGCTTCAACTCATCCGAGGTTCTGCAGAGTCGCTGCAGAGGCCTGTGTTACAGCAGCGCTGAAGAAACCTCTGACTGAAGACACGGCTGGATGAAGTCGACCATCAGGACGAACCTGACGCTCAGGAAGTCTTAACGACTTTCTGCGTTCATTCTGCTAATTAAATGCGACCGCGGCCGGACTTCAGTGTGAACGATTCTGACCCCAAAGCAAAGAAGAACGTAGCCGTGACGCAGCAGACTGACGCCATGCGCCGCCTCCTGCTGCAGCTAGCGTTAACCGATGCGCCTCCTGCTGCAGCTAGCGTTAACCGATGCGCCTCCTGCTGCAGCTGCGTCGACCGATGCGCCGCCTGCTGCAGCCGTCCTCTCATTCAGGACAGGACGGCAGGATGAGCTGCAGATGCACGCATCATTGATTATTGATTATTTATCGGCTCCTGTCCGTCTGTCCCTGGAGGACGCTGCAGCACCAGGACCTGGACAGAAGCCAGATGGACGTAGGAATCAGCTGATTCTGTTGATGTGACGACTTTGGACACTTTGGACACATCAGACACGTTTCTGCTCATCTCAACCTGGTTTTTCTACAGAAATTTAGAAGAAGTAAAAATATGCAAAAAGCAGAAAGAGGAAGAGCAGCAGAGTGCAGAAACACGCAGCTTCCACCGTCGCACAGAGTCCAGCAGCTGGACGTCTGTCCAGCTGCTGGACCGGTGAGGGACGTGGAGGACGGTTGAGCCTGAGCCGCAGCTGTCCTGACCACAGGCGGCATCAAAACCAATTAGAAGCCTTCGTCTCTCTGGCCTTCCTCTTCATCACTTCGTGGGAACTCGGCGTTTGGTTTGAGCCAAACTGCTGAGTCATGACGTGTCCACCGCAGTGACCTGTCAGCCCCGCGGCATGCTGGGAAACCGGCTGCTTCCTCATTCAGCTTCCTGCTCAGCTGCAGCAGAGGCGCAGCAGGACGGAGGGGGCGGAGCCTGGATGGCATCAGAACCATCTGGACCTCCAGAACCTCCAGACCCAGATAACTGAAACCTCTTCAAGTTTTACTCCAAGTCTCAGAACCAGAACCAGTGCTTCCAGTCCAAGGTGTGCACTGGCTGATCTTGACTCGTTGGTTCTGCTCTCACCAGGACCTGCTGGTTCTGACCCGATATTGTTGATCAGAACAAGTCCTGGTTTCAGAGCAGAGCAGAACTGGTCGGGATGCCATTCCTGATCAGAACTTTGTTGCTGATTGCAAGAACTTGGTTTCTGGACCGGAACCAGACTGGAACCTGGAACAGACTCGTTGGTTCTGACTTGTTCTCTTCTGGAGTTTGGACTGGATCAGAACATTTGGTTCTGGGTTCTGGTTCTGGTGGAAGAGGCTTGTGGGACCTGACCGGAAGGACTGGGCCCAGACTCTCCGGTCCGTCCTTACTGGCTGAATGAAGCCGGTTCCGGTTCTGTTTTAAAACCTGGACTTCTGAAGCTGCTGCTTGTTTCTGGCAGGCGCTTGAACGCATCGCGGTGTGTTCAGGGTCACTCAGAGATGGTATCACAGCAGAGTGCCTGGCGGCGCTGCGGCTCCACCGGTTCTTCCCACACTCTGGACCTGGAGTGGCGCTGGAGCGGCGCTGGAGCGGCGCTGGAGCGGCGCGGGTGATTTCCCCGCAGCAGCTGCTGCCAGCAGCCTCGCAGGAGCTGCAATGAGCCGTTGCTGCAGAGCCGGAGCCTCAGTCCTGTGAATTATTAACGCTGAGTCTGAGCAGTTATCAGATTCTGCTCTGAACTGGACCCGCACTCAGATTCTGAACCTTTATTCACCCGTTGAGCTCGCAGCGGGCCCTGGAGCGCCTCCAGACACGTCCTGCGCCCCGCAGCCACCGCAGGAAGCGCTCAGCGTTTAGACGCTTTCAGTTTCCCTTCATGCTACTTCCCAAGATGTTTGCAGCTTGTTGGTGCCGGCTTGTTCTGGCTGCAGACCTCTCACACATTTATGAGATCCAACGGATCTTCTGGCAAACAGTCAGAGCAGGAACATTTAGGACATTTTCTCCTGATAGTCTGTGAGGCTCAGTTCATTTGGAGACCAAAACATTTAACACCTCCAGCTGCTCTGGTTCTCTTCCTCTGAGTCAAACCAGCCTGTTCCCCTCCTGGCCTGTGGGGGCGCTGCACCAAGAACCACTGAAGGAAACGACACTAAAACCTCTGAAGACACTGAGAGCAGCTTCCTTCTTCACCAGATGGAAACAAGATGGAGGCGTCAGATTTCAGTGTTGGAGGATTTCTCTTTAGTCTTTGGCTAAAGACCAGGAGCCATTTCTGCTGCTAGCGCTAGGCTAGCATGTTAGCTTTGGTTGAATTTACCCAGAATGCCCTGCGCTGTAGTCCACTTCCTGCTTTTGGAGCGGTCTCCGGTCCGCTTGGCGTTCACATTCAAACCAAACCAGAGTTCACTACAATGGAACACAGACTGAGGCTTGGAGGGTCAGAGGTCAGAGGTCGATAAGCATTCACACCTCACCAAGTGAACCGGACTTTATAGACAAACAGACCGGAGTCGGGTTGGAGCGGACCGGCGCCGGACCGAACAGAGCTGGGGAAACCGTGAACTCAGGTCCAGCAGCAGTTCTGTTCTGATGAGGTCCAACGAGCCTCCAGCTGTTTGTCGTCACCTAGGAGACTCAGGCAGGTTTCTGTTTGCATCAGTCGGGTCGTTCGTTGTATCAGTCAAGTCTTTCCGTAGACGACGTTCCTTCTGTTCGTTCTTTCTTGTGTTTGGATCCAGATTTTAGTTTCGGTTCTGTTTCCTTCAGTCAGCAGATCCTCTTTCTCATAGTTGTATCATGACCTTTGACCTTAGCTGAGGCAGTGAGGCCTGCAGCGCGCAAGATGTTCTGGTTCTTCTGCACTCACCTGCTTCTGGCATTGTTGAAGCGGTTCTGGTGGGTCGGGCTCCCAGGAGGTTCTGGTCCAGATGTGGATCCCGGTCCTCCTGAGGTTCTCTGCCTTAGAGACGGGTCTGGACCCGTTCCCAGACTGATGCTTTGGTTCTGATCTTTTCTCCTGCTTCATGCTGACAGACGGGTTCTGTTAGAAGCTAACAGAAAGTTCTGACCGGACCCGACAGACGGTGGAGGCCTGCAGCTGAAGCTGCTTCTGCACAGCGGCACTCCACACTTTTCACATTTCTATCCGTGAAGTGAAATGAATGATTTCCCGTCAGGTCTGAACTGCTACCCTTCTACCAGAACCGGTACCAGAACCAGGAGTTCTTCAGACTAGCAGATGCGTCTCCTCTGTACAGTTCTGTTTGTCTCGGTTCAGAATGTGGACCTTCAGAGGGAGAAGATCCAGATGTTCCGCTGGACTGTTTACGGCTCCATCTGCAGTAAACAGGAAATCCTTTTGGGTTCTCTGATCCAAGACATCTGGATCCCCCTGGTTCAGAACCAGAACCTGCTATTGGCAGATAACCAGCAGGTCGGGTTGGACCTTCAGAACCGTCATGGTCAGAACCGTGCTGCAGTTCTTCAGAGATCCGGATCCAGTTATGAAGCTGTTCTGCTGCTCATCACTGAGGTGTTAGCATTAGCATGCTAGCATGCTAACACCGCAGCTCACATGTTTTTCCTATTTCCCATCAGCCACTTGAATTTTAAGATTTTTTCCAGCCTTTTGAACCAGCTGTTGCTTTAGGACGTTCCCGGTTTCATGACCTGTTTGACCTTTACGTCTGATCTCTGACGCTTCAGAATCAGAAACGGGAAGTTGCTGGCAGCGAGTTTCACACCAGTCGTAAACTGGAAGGAGAAGAAGAGAGACGTTGGTCTTCATGGTTAGCGTTAGCTCCTGCTAATTGTTTATGTGTTTAGTGGTTTAGCGTTAGTGGATCCTAAATTCTTTTTAAGGAATAAGTTCTTAGCCTAATTTTAAGAGTTTTCCGGTTTTAGTGCAAATAATTATTCTGCATGACATTTTGAAAAATGTCCACCAGAAAAAAGAAACACAAGATACAAACAATATATATGATTTCTACGGTTCAAAATATAGGTTATGATTTGACACCAAACACTCATCTAATTTCAGATGTAAAATTAAAATCATGTCAGTAAATATGATTCCTATTGGTCTGGTTATGTGTGATTTGACAGCTGTGATAAATATTGGCAAATTTAGTGCAAAATTAAATTGCCCTTGAGAGCCATCTTGAAAAATGGCGGCCATCTTGAATATTTCCGAGGCCGATGGTTTTCCCAAACTGGTTCTGGTGGGTCGGGCTCCCGGGAGGTTCTGCATCCACATAGAAAAGCTGATGATCTTTTCAGGAAGCATCATGCTGTGGGACTGAGCCTGCAGCACTTCAAGACCTGCTACTTCTACATTAGCAGTGCTGTATGTACACTTCTGAGCTAGTCGGACCGGACCGGACCGGACTTCTGCTGAACCACGACTAACCAGTGGATTAGATCCGGTGGTTCTGGACCCGGCCCAGAACTGGAGGCCCTGTGGTCCCGGCTCTTGGGGAGGGGACACGTCCAGAGGACAAAGTCGGACAGAACCGCCTGTCCTCTCAGCTTAGTGAAAAGTTCTGGTTAATGTTCAACCCTGGCCAAACAGAGCAGATAGGCGAACCGGGCCTCGGACTCACCGCGTGTCAACGAAACCAGGACTCTGAAACAAACAGCATCACATGTTCTGCTGCAGAGAGCGTCTCGCCGACCCGGTACCGAGGCTGGGAACCCGGTCCGGTTCAGGCTGCAGGTCCAGTTCAAGTGAAACGTCTTCAGCACTGAGGTTAGGACTGATCTGAGTCCAGAACCGGCCGGGTTGGACCAGTAGAACTTGGTTTGGTCGTCCTGAACCTCCAGACCGGCTGCAAACTTTGCAAATCCTGGTATGAAACTGAAAAGTTCAGGTTCTGAATTCCTGGAAATTCACCAACGAAAAAACTGGAGTCAACTGGAAATATGGAAGAAAAACCTGGAAACAGAAACGAGCTCCTGACAACATTCACCGAGCTATCGATTTGATCAATGAGTATATTGATAGGCCCAACTGACAGGAACAATGCTAACAGCGGCGATGCTAACAGCGGTGATGCTAACTGTAGTGATGCTAACTGGAGTGATACTATCAGCGGTGATGCTAACTGTAGTGATGCTAACTGTAGTTTTGCTATCAGTGGTGATGCTAACTGTAGTGATGCTAGCAGCGGTGATGCTAACTGTAGTGATGCTATCAGCGGTGATGCTAACTGCAGTGATACTATCAGCGGTGATGCTAACTGGAGTGATACTATCAGCGGTGATGCTAACTGTAGTGATGCTAACTGTAGTTTTGCTATCAGTGGTGATGCTAACTGTAGTGATGCTAGCAGCGGTGATGCTAACTGTAGTGATGCTATCAGCGGTGATGCTAACTGCAGTGATACTATCAGCGGTGATGCTAACTGTAGTGATGCTAACTGTAGTGATGCTAGCAGCGGTGATGCTAACTGTAGTGATGCTAGCAGCGGTGATGCTAACTGTAGTGATGCTAGCAGCGGTGATGCTAACTGGAGTGATACTATCAGCGGTGATGCTAACTGTAGTTTTGCTAGCAGCGGTGATGCTAGCAGAGGTGATGCTAACTGTAGTGATGCTAGCAGCGGTGATGCTAACTGTAGTGATGCTAGCAGCGGTGATCAGCAGCCGTTTTCCTCCTAGCTGATGGATCCTCCCCCCGCCTGTCGGCAGCAGAGCTGGAAGCAGCTTCAGCTACTCGGATTGTGAGAGGAGATTATTCCCCCTGAAGTCCGGCCAGCCTGGACCCTGGTTCTGGTTCTGGCCCGGTATGGGATTCAGCTCAGAACCTGGAAAGGAGCAGGGAATGAAAGCGGGGAAGCGTTCCAGCCGCTAACAGGATAATGTCTTCCATGCGCAGGAAGAGCGAGCGGCCAACATGGCCGGCCTCGCTCCAAGAACCCCGCTACAGGTCCGAGATCGTTCACACGCCGAGACGGGTCGGGCCAGAACCACAGAGAGTTACAGCCCAGTGAAAGGAGCGTCGGAGCTGGTACCAGAACCGGTTCTGATCCGACCACCAACCAGATGAATCAGTTATTGAACTGATCAATTCATCGTCACCTGGAGGATCCAGGATCTACAGAGATCATTAGCAGCAAACTCAGCAGAAAACTGTGGATTTAAAAACCTTCCTGGTCAGTAAATCTGTTCATCACCGTCTGGTTACTGATCAGCTAATCAATAATTAATCACCAGATCGTCCTTCCTTCTCAGATTTAATCTGCGGGGCAGAAAACCTTCAGCGGCTCAGGAAGGAATTTTTGTGTTTTACTGAACAGAACCTGCAGATGTTCGGACCGCCGTGCTGAGAGGTTCTGCTGGGATCCGGATCCGTCCAGGTCGGATCCGGAGGGAATCGGGAGTTCTCAGCTTCATTCCCGGTATCTTCCTCCTCTTCTTCCTCGCCGGCTCCCGGCCAAACGTCCAGTCTTATCAGAACTTTTGATCTGGACCCGCTCGGCGCTCGGGTTTGGCCCGGTTCTGCTCTGACACATGTTTTCTTCCTTTTCAGCACAGAAACCCATAAATCAGCTGATGGTTCTGGTTCTGGTTCTGATCCATCTCTGATGAGAGGATTTACATTTTTGGGAAATCTGCTGTTTTTATTTAGCGAAGCCGTGAGAAAAAGCAGAGCTGCTCAGGTTCTGGTTCTGGTTCTGGTTCTGGTTCTGGGTCGGTACTGAGCTCCTCTAGAAAACAGGTATGAACTGATTTAATCTGGATTCCCTCCAGATTAAATCCTGGTTTAATCCGGTTTCTATCCTGGGGTTCTAGCCAGTTGTTCTGTCCCGGTTCTGGATGATTTTATGCTGATATTTTTATGATTTTTTTCCCCTAATCCTGATTCAATCTGGACTTTTATAGATTATTAATCTGCTTTTGTGGCTTTCTGATTTTTCCATTTCATCTCGCTTTAATCTTGGTTACATTCTAAGATTTTTCTGTTTTCAGTCCTGCTTTATTTAAATAAGATCTAATATTTTTATCCTGATTCTGGTTTATTGTTTGAAATCGTCGTTTTAATCTGTTCTGATTTTATTCTCCTAATTCTGGATTCCTGTTTTCACCTGGAAATTCTCCTGGTTTTATTCTCAGTTGGCCTCAAGTAGCAGGTTAAAGGTCAAAGTCATGACACATAAAGCCTCTTCGCACTAGAAACAAGATGGCCGCCGGACCGACGTTTGCGGAGCCGAGGCTTCTGGGAAAAAGTCCTCTGAAGGGAGGGCAGCAGAAACTCCTGAGGCGGAGGTGGAGTGGTGATGCGGGCCGGTTTCACTGACAGAACCAGAACCAACAGAAGATAAAAACCCGTCAGAATGAGGCAGGTGAGCTTCTTCAGGTGTTTCTGCAGGAAGTGGGCGGAGCCTAGCGGTTTGGAATCAGGAAAAGGAATTTCACCAGAACCAATCAGATGCTTCAGAACCTCTGATGTCACATCAGCAAAACAAAAGGGCCAAGAAAATAATGTAGAAAACTGAAATCCAGCAGTTCAAGTCGTCTGATAATCATTTTTATTTTTTGTAGGTGGATTTGATATGTTTGCTGTTTTAACAGAAAGTGGAAACGGGATCATAATTTAGTTTAATAAACGGAATTAAAGCTGATTTGTCTGCAACAAAGTCTGTTTTTCAGTGACAATCTCTGGTTATTCAAAATGAATATTTTTCATTTCAAACTAATAATGTGGGAACTAATTTCACCCGATGAGTAAACACACAGTTCTGGAGCACAACTGGCCCCCGAGCCACAGCTTGAGCCTCATCAGGCTGATCAGTGATCAATAATCTGGATTAGCTGTAATCTGGGATCCCAGCACAGAAACAGGAGATGAGATGAAACAAGCTGCTTTATTACACGCTGCAGGTTTTTGGTATTTCATATTCATTCATATATTCATTTATATAGAGAATTATTTTACATTTGGGTCAGGAAGGTTTGAACAAAGTGCTGCTTCCTCGGTTCCGAACGGACGGAGCGGGTCAAAGGTCACGATCGGAAGGCACTGAGTGAGGATGACTCACTGGAGGAGAGGAAGAGCCGCCCAGTTCACAGTTAGAGCAGAACGTTCTGTTCAGTCCGTTTCGGTACCGGGTCAGTACCGTCATGTCTGGGACAAGGTGCACGAGAGCGCAGGTTCGGCGGAGCCGGAACCAGCCTCCTCACAGTTCTGGAGCAGCTGACTGCATGGAGATGGTTAACCTGGACCGGGCTCGGCTCGGCTCGGCTCGGTTCGGTTCTGGAGGGATAAGGCACAGGAGGAGCAGAGCTGCAGGTTCAGTTTTAAACCGTCAGAAAGGCACAAATACCGAGCGGAACCGCCAGGCTGAGTCCGGTTCGGTCCAGCTCAGGCAGCGGGATGGTGGTCTAGTAAAAAGTTCTGGGTCCGGTTCGGTGAGAAACACGTCCGGAATCGAACCAAAGCTGCTTCCAGTCTGCTCAGTTTGTGCGCTTTGGTTCGTTTGGTAGCTGCTGGAGGAGAACCGGCCCAGATGTTCCGGATGTCCCGGTGAAGCTCAGCTGCCAGGTAATCCATCGGGTTCCGGTCCAGTTCGGGTCCAGTTCCAGGCCCGCGCCCCTCAGCTGCCCAGCGGCTTGAAGGACCCGTCAGGCAGCTGCCGGAAGATGCCCCGCAGCGTG
Source organism: Girardinus metallicus (assembly GCA_903067095.1). Classification (NCBI taxonomy): domain Eukaryota; kingdom Metazoa; phylum Chordata; class Actinopteri; order Cyprinodontiformes; family Poeciliidae; genus Girardinus; species Girardinus metallicus. Next base: position 11,667 of record CAEGAE010058105.1, read on the forward strand.
TCCAGCTCCCGGGTCAGGTGCTCCACGCGGCGCCGCAGCCGCTCGTTGTCGGCCGTCAGCTCCACCACCTTCTGCTGCGTCTCCAGGTTGCGCATCTTCGCCTTGTCGCGGCTCTTGCGCACCGCCACGTTGTTGCGCTCGCGCCGCAGCCGGTACTCCGGGCTGCTCTTGTCGACGTGCTTCTTGGACTTGGCGCCCCCCCGCTGGTGCTCCAGCAGCTTCAGGCCGCCCTGCTGCGGGTGCTGGTGCGGGTGGTGCGGGCTGGGCACCGGGGTCGGCGGCGGGGTCGGGTGTCCCGGCTGGAGGTGCATGGTGGTCTGCGCGCAGTGGGCGATCTGATACTGCAGGTGCGGCATCTGCTGCTGCGGCGGCGGCGGCGGCTGCTGGTGGTGGTGCTGGGAGTACTGGGAGTGCGGGTGGGGGTGCGGGTGGTGGTAGGAGGGCGGCAGGCTGAGGTTCAGGTCCTCGTCGTCCCGCGGCTCTTGCTTGATGGCCACCGGGCGGATGCGCGGCGGGTTGTGCTCGTAGAAGGGCTCCATCTTGGAGTCCATGTAGCCGGACATGTAGAGCTGCTGCGGGGCCGCGGAGTCGAAGTCCCCGCTCATCATCTTCAGCTTGTCCTGCCGCGCGCCGTGGTGGAACAGGTCGGCCAGGAAGTCGTCGTTGAACGCCGACGGGTCGATGTAGGCGCTCAGGTCGATGGAGGTCTCGTTGTCTCCGATGTCCCCGCCGAGGTCCGCCGGGTCTCTGTAACCGGAGGGGGGCTGCTGGCCGTGGGTCAGGCTGCTCATCAGGGGCCGCGGCGCCGCCTCGTACAGGTTGGAGAGCTCCATGGAGAACCTAAAGCCCGGCATGCATGGCGAGGCGCTCCGCGAATCCAGGGTGAGGCACGGCGGGCCGCGCAGGTGACGAGCTCAGGTGAGACCAGCTGGCGGACGCTGAGTGGGACGAGGCTCTGCGTGGCGTGGAGAGGAGCTGCGTGAAGCTGCGGGCTGCGGGGCCGATTCCTGCTGCTCAGTAACCTCTGCGCTGTCACAGCGGGCTTTATAGGAGGAGGGAGTGGGCGGGGCGCAGCGCACACACACACACACACACACACACACACCCCACGGACACTAACTCTCCTCGCTGCTCCTCTGCGTTTCAACCATTAATCTCCAGACCCGCTCCAGCAGAGACCCGGAGCCAGAACCGAACCCGCTCAGAGAGAGAGACTCATCTGCTGCACAGAAATGTTCTGCAGGTTCGGATCGTGTTCAGCCGTTTGGGTCCAACTGTGAAAGTTTCTCCTTTACAGTGAAGCCATGAATGTGAACGCGGAGCGTCGCGGCCTGATGCTCCGGCCTGCAGCGCCCTCTATCGGCGGCATGGTTTTCACAGCACAACTTTCATACAAGCAGGACTTTTACAGAAATCCAGAACCGGTACCAGAAGCTCGTTTGAGTCCAACCAGCATGAAGCAGCTTCGTTTCACAGAGACTTTTATTCAAATGACGTTTCTGGACGTTTTTTAACCCTTTACTGAAGTCCAGACGGGTTTGGTACCTGAAGAACCGCTTACTCAGCTTTCTGCATCCACAGAACACCTGCGGAGGTCGGAGGTCAAGGTCGGATGTTGAGGTTATCTAAGCTTGTTTTATTGAGGCGTTTCCAGAATCGGGTCCAATCGGCGCTACGTTTCCAGTCTTTCCTGTGACTGGAAACATTTTGTCCACCTCAAGGAATCCCAGTCTTCCCAGTCTTCCCAGTTACCTCCCCAGGTGAACCTCAGGGTTTTGCTTTTGGTCCTTAACCGTTTGTCATCCATCTTCTTCCACTTTGTGTTGTCACTGCAGTGTGAGACGGTGAGGTAGACGCAGGTAGATGAGAGAAAAGATGAAGATTTAATGATGTTCATCACAAATATCCAAAACTCCAGGCAGCACAGGTGAGTAGAAAGGCCAGGATCACTCCTGGTAGCAACTGGCAGGTAAACGCAACAGGACGAGACGGAGTCGACAGAAACACGGGCGGCGTTGATGCACAGAGGGTAATCAGAGCGAGACGCAGCTGATCAATCAGGAGACTCACCAGACACGGAACGAAAGGAAACAGCAGAACTCAAATCATGACGCGTCAGATTCAGAAAGTTTCATGGTCATTTTCTCCGCTATGTCGATGACACCCTGCTGTGCGGCACCGTCCTCCGAGTCTGTCATCGGCCGTCTCCGCCCACCTCAGGCGAACCAGAGTCTGGTTCTCTGGTTAGTCTGGTTTATCTGCAGGGACCCAATGGAGCCGCCGTCCGGCCCGGTCCGTTACGCAGCTCCTCACCGTAAAGTCCAGACTTTTCTCTTTGTGAGGTTTGAAAGAAATGTAAATTATTAAAATAATTAGTTCATCAGACAGATTCATCTCCAGCTGTTTCTACAGAACCAACTGTCGTCTCAAGACATTTTATAAGAAGTCAGTTCAAGTCACTGACTCGTACATGACAGCTGATCCTAGTCAGCAGGTCGTTAAGCTGTTTACTGTTTGTATCTATAAACCCCAGCGGAGCGTCGAGTCGCTTCAAGGACGAGTTTTATTCAACCTCTGATTGGTCTCAATAGGAAACATGAGAGATGATCCGTCCATGTTGGATTCTGATCATTTTATCCACCAGGAGAAACGAAAACACAGAAACGTCACAAAGCAAAACCAGAGAAGAAGAAGAAACGTTTCTGTCAGGACAGCGAAACATCAGCAGCTGAAAAGTTTCATTAGAGACGAGAAACTGAAACATCTTTTCACCTCCTGCCTGCATTTAACCTGCAGAATCCATGACAGGAAGTAGATCTGCCTCACTTCCTGTCCAGCTGCTGCAGCTGTTGGCAGCTCCGTGTCTCCATCTGGCTGCTGGAGGAACCAGAACCAGAACCAGAACCAGGACCTGGACCAGGACCAGAACCAGGACCAGGACCAGAACCAGAACCAGAACCAGAACCAGGACCTGGACCAGGACCAGGACCTGGACCAGGACCAGAACCAGGACCAGGACCAGAACCAGGACCAGGACCAGGACCAGGACCAGAACCAGAACCAGAACCAGAACCAGAACCAGGACCAGGACCAGGACCAGGACCAGAACCAGAACCAAGACCAGAACCAGGACCAGGACCAGAACCAGAACCAGAACCAAGACCAGGACCAGGACCAGAACCAGGACCAGGACCAGGACCAGGACCAAGACCAGAACCAGAACCAAGACCAGAACCACGACCAGGACCAGGACCAGAACCAGGACCAGGACCAGAACCAGAACCAAGACCAGGACCAGAACCAGAACCAGAACCAGGACCAGGACCAGGACCAGAACCAGAACCAGAACCAGAACCAAGACCAGGACCAGGACCAGGACCAGGACCAGAACCAGAACCAGGACCAGGACCAGAACCAGAACCAGAACCACGACCAGGACCAGGACCAGAACCAGGACCAGAACCAAACTGGAGGTTTGAGAAGTTGCAGCAGAAGAACAGAACCAGGAGAACTTTCTATGCCAGACAAAAGTAAAATGGTTGGTTTTAGGTGATGGCAGCATTATGTCAGCAGAAGTCCCGCCTCCAGGAAGGAATCAACCAATCAGAACGCAAGACCTGGTGTGGCTTCTGTAGGGAGAAAACAAATAGTTAACAGTTGAAACATTAAAGCATATTGGAGAGCAGAAGGAGAAGGAAGTGAGGAAAAGAGGCCAGTTTGTCAGACGTGGGTCAGGGTGACGGTCAGCTTCACCAGAGAGGAACGTCTGAGGTCCAGAGGCTGGTTCTCTGGTTACCTGCTGGTTCTCTGGTTACCTGCTGGTTCTCTGGTTACCTTTGCTGGTTCTCTGGTTATCTGCAGGTTCTCTGGTTACCTGCTGGTTCTCTGGTTACCTTTGCTGGTTCTCTGGTTATCTGCAGGTTCTCTGGTTACCTGCTGGTTCTCTGGTTATCTTTGCTGGTTCTCTGGTTACCTTTGCTGGTTCTCTGGTTATCTGCAGGTTCTCTGGTTATCTGCTGGTTCTCTGGTTATCTTTGCTGGTTCTCTGGTTATCTTCTGGTTCTCTGGTTATCTTTGCTGGTTCTCTGGTTATCTGCTGGTTCTCTGGTTATCTTTGCTGGTTCTCTGGTTACCTGCTGGTTCTCTGGTTATCTGCAGGTTCTCTGGTTACCTTTGCTGGTTCTCTGGTTATCTGCTGGTTCTCTGGTTACCTGCAGGTTCTCTGGTTATCTTTGCTGGTTCTCTGGTTATCTGCTGGTTCTCTGGTTACCTGCAGGTTCTCTGGTTACCTTTGCTGGTTCTCTGGTTACCTTTGCTGGTTCTCTGGTTATCTTTGCTGGTTCTCTGGTTACCTTTGCTGGTTCTCTGGTTACCTTTGCTAGTTCTCTGGTTATCTGCTGGTTCTCTGGTTACTTGCTGGTTCTCTGGTTATCTCTGCAGGTCCTAAAATCCTATTTATATGAAATCAAATCAAATTTTATCTGTACAGCACATTTCAGCAGCGGCGTTTCAAAGAGCTTTACATCATAACAAACACAAAAACACTGAAACATTGAGACAATCAAAAGCATCACATTAAGTCAAGAGTCACTGTTAAATTCATAATTGATCACGTTTCTAATAAAGTCCAACCAGCTGGTTTTTAGTCCAGATTTAAAGGCTCTCAGTGTTTCAGCTGCTTTACAGTTTTCTGGATGTTTGTTCCAGATTTGTGGTGCATAGAAGCTGAATGCTGCTTCTATGCACCACAACACCACTGCTGTTGTACCTAGAACGTTGGTAGAACAGCAGATCTTTAATGTATTGTGGTTCTGAGCTGTTCAGTGATTTATAAACTAACATCAGTATTTTAAAGTCTGTCCTCTGAGCCACAGGGAGCCAGTGTAGATCTATAGCTCTAGATTGTTCCAGGGAGCCAGTGGAGGGACTTTAAAACTGGGGTTATGTTCCATCTTCCTGGTTCTAGTGAGAACAGCAGCAGGTTCTGGATCAGCTGATTTGTGCTGCAGGAATCGATGCGGCTAAAGAGAAACGTCTGGATGAGTTTCTCTAGATCTGAGACATCAGGCCTCTGATCCTGCTGATGTTCTTCAGGTGACTTTGTAGTTTTCCAGACAATAGAAACACATAAAAACAGGCAGAAATGACTGAAGTTTCTTTCGTACTGTTGTAACCGTTAAACAATCTCCCCTTCAGTTCAACCTGGAGACACATTGTTGATGTTACCATCACACAATAACTTGCAATTAAGTTTTGGCAAAGAGCGTTGCTGTCAGCAGCTGCTGGAAGTAACTCAAAAAGTTACTTTTAATGTAACTTAGTTACTTTCCAAATCAAGTAGTCAGTAATCTAACTGAGTTACTTTTTCAAGGAGTAATCAGTAATCTGATTAAAGTTACTTTTTCAAAGTCACTATGTCATCACTGACTGTAAGTCAGAATCAAGAGAAAACACAGAACCAGACAGTGAAACAGAGGATCTATGTAATGAGTACATTACAATACTGGGTTTCACTTTTTGAATCATTAAATTATGAAAATAAATTCACTTCATGACGAACTCTATTCACGTCACTAATAAAGATTTACTCATTAAGTCTAATTTAAATTCATTTTAGTCTGTTTGTGTCCACAGAGTTACATTCAGGTTCCCTTTCTGTTCAGGTTAAATCTGTATAATAACTGAGTTTTGTCTGAAGAAATGAAATAAACATAATACTCTAATTTATTGAGATGCAGTGTGATAACGCTCCGAAGGAGAATCCGGTGGCTCTGACGCTCCTGTGGTGGATTCAGTCTGATTATATAAATATAAGATAATACTTTATTGATTCCTGAACGGGTAAATGTGGTAATCCCAACACAACAAACAAGAAAAAATAAAAAATATAATAATAAAATAATAATAAACATAAGACTATGAATAACAGCAGTGACAGTCACGCATCACTCAGTATGTTGCTAAAAATATGTTCAACCTTTAAAAACCACAACTCTATAGAATATGTGTATTATAAAGTCATTATAAATATATTTATACATATCTATATATTAGGTGTTTCACAAGGAACCAGTTTCAGGAAGCCAGGATCAAATGAAGTCATACATGTCTGAACTCATCTGACCAACCTCACATTACATAAACAAAACCAACAGAAAGGCCGCTTCCTATTGGTCCGTCCACATGTCACTCCAGCGAGGAATTGCATCACTCTTGTACATGCTGAAGTCTGATTGGCCCAGAGCTCTTTACGCCGCCGCCTCCTAGCCCCGGATTGGCTGATTCCAAACATTGCCGAACATGGTAAAGGGAGATTTCGCAATCGGCTGCTGTCCATGTTCCAAACAAAAACAGTGAGAGCGGCCGGAGACGGAATTAAAGTGGCACTTTCTACCCCATATCGGTCAGGATAAACTACAGGATTACCAAGCGGTCTCCTGGTGAAGGTAAACTTTGACTTTTTGGCTCAGAAACACAGATTTATCCTCGAAGAGCGTTAGCAGCGGGGGCTAACAGGCTAACGGCTAACTAGTTCGATTAAAATCTGAGAAAATAACCCGGTTCGGGTCTGAAACCGCGTCTAGCGACCAGTAGGCGGTACTTTGAACTCAGGGTGTCGGTAGATCAGGGAGGAAACGAGCTGCTTTAATGAGCTGCTTTAATTGAACTAAAAGTTATATCGGTTTCAGGAAATTATCCGTTTAATCGACGTCGTTCGGCCCAGTTTTCCCGTTCTGTTTGGCTTTATGTATTGATGTTGGGACTCGGTTCGGTTCGGTTTTGAAAAGTGAGCTTTACGCTGAGACCCGCATGACTCGGAGTTCCCCTCAGTGATGATGCAACAGCAGGCAACAGCCTCTGTTTCACCCGGAGCGAGTTCTGCTACACACAGGGCAGCCGTTCCATAGCAACGCGCCGACCAATCACAGCGCGGCGGCTGCTTCACAGCGTAGAGTGACGTAATCGGGAATGACGGCGGTCACTGGACGTTTATTAGACGGAAAAAACATCCAGACATTATCATAAAAGATATTAGTTATGAATTAATGTTGCTATAGTTTCCATATTTGATTATTCTGAATAGTAAAGAACGCAGTCAGTATTATTCTATAATACTTTATTCCTTCCAAATGGAAATAGAATTTTGTCATAACTCATAATTGAAAGACGGTTGTTGATGGAAGGACCTCCAGGAGCAGTCAGTGTTGCAGCGAATCTGAAGAGGCCTCTGTTGCTTTATGACAGTCTCAGTTTAGGGATTTTCAGATCTTCAGCTCTGTGATTAAAAACAACACTCTGTTGCCATGGTTACGCATCATTTCTAAAGTACAAGCAGAAATCCACGCAAAGCATCCAGAACCAGGCAAGAAAATGATCCAAAAACCAAGGCAACTGAAGAACCAATCAGAACCAGGAGAGGTGCTCCAACATGCTGCCACCAGGGCGGCGCTGTTCTACCATTATAATATTATGGTTATTGTTGTGTCTCCGTGTTGTCCTGCAGACCCGTCCTAAGGTTCTGACCCATCCGGCTCCGGTCAGACCTGAGCTCCTGCAGGCAGCACATCCAAATGAGCCGGCCGCCACAGCCGAAACTCATCACAGCAGAGCACAACGGCGTGAGCGTCATCCAGCGCCAGGCGCACGCCGCCGCCGCAGCGTCCAACGCAGCGTCCCTCGCCGGACTGCAGCAGGTCCCCCAGCTCGTTCCCGCCGACCCGTCCGCCGCCGGAGGAAAGGCGGCGCCGCCCAGCAAGATGAAGAAGCCCAGCGTGGACAAGGACAGCGAGGAGTACCGACAGCGGCGCGAGCGCAACAACCTGGCGGTGAAGAAGAGCCGCATGCGCAGCAAGCAGAAGGCCATGGACACGCAGCAGCGCGTCAACGAGCTGAAGGAGGAGAACGAGCGGCTGGAGGCCAAGATCAAGCTGCTGAGCAAGGAGCTGAGCGTTCTGAAGGACCTCTTCCTGGAGCACGCCCACAACCTGGCCGACAACGTGCAGCCGCCCGCCGCCGCCGACAGCCCCGCCCCCGCACAGTGAGGGGCGGGCCCTCAGGGCCGCCGGCGTCGTCTCTGGCCCCGCCCCCTCAGCGATGTCACCGGGAGACGGTCGGCCCGCGGTCCGGAGAGACTTCCTGTGGCCGGACCCGGCCTCTGATCGGCCCAGAGGGAAACGGCGTTCGCTTGGACCCGATCGTGTGACCTCTGTCTGTTCTTGTTATTATTATTCTACAGCTGTCCGTCACGTTCTGCTGGGTTCTGCTGGGACCGCTGAGCAGAACCTCCAGAACCGCCCCGCCCAGTCAGGATCCAGAACTCTTCGTGACCATCGTCACGATTGGTGGCGTGTTTGTCTGAGCCGGTTCTGGTTCTGGAAGCAGTAGAATGGGTGAGGGGCAGAGCTTGTTCCTGAGGTCAACTGGTGTTTTTCCAGAACTTTGAGGCGGCCCGGTTCTGACTCCACTCGGATCCAGACAGACTCGGTTCATGCAGGACGGGAGCAGGAAGCCCCGCCCCCTTCTGCGTGCCCCCACCTGCCCAGCCAGGTGTGTCGGTGTGCAGCGCGCTGGGCGGAACCGGGCGGACCCAGACTCCTCGACAGAACCGCAGCTTTAGGTAAATCCAGGTGTAAACGGGTCGGCCCGTTAGCGATCTGCTAACGGGCCGCCGCCCTGCGGGGGCAAAGGGGCGGAGCCTCAAGGAGCCAGACACCGTGATCCCCTGAGGTCTGCGTCCAGATCCCGGTCCGGTTCTGGTTCCGCTGGGGGATTTCAACCTTCCTGTGAAACCAGGCGGTCCGACGGGCCGCTCGGTTCTGGTTCTGTGACCCGTCCTGCATTGTTTTCACGTTTCTATGGTCTTTTCTAGTCTCTTGGTCTGCAGCGGCTGCTTGTTGCTATGGAGATGTTTGCATGAAAGGGGGGGTGCGGGGGGTTCTCTGTCAATCAGCTTTTTTATATCTGGGATCGTTTATGTTGTAAATTAAATCTGAGTCTTAAAGTTCAGCTGAGTCCGAGTTTCTGTCCGACCCAAACACTGGAACCATGAACTGGTTTCTGTTATTATCGTCGTTATTAAATCTTCCAGCAGTGAAAAGAATCTGATTGTTTGTTTGTTTGCTGCTACAATGAAAACTTATAAAACATAATTTTATCTCTTAGATTTCAACTTTTTTTTTTATTTCCAGTCATGAACAAACTTTTATTTTGAAGGCGAACCTGTGAACCCGCCTCCTGGGCATCATGAAGCTCCATGTTCTGTTAGAACCGGGTCCATCCAGGTTTTTATCAGACTGCCGAGGATTCTGGGAGTGACCTTGACTTCTGACCAGGCTGGGGTTCTGATGTTGATCAGAACCGACCCGACCCGACCCACCCAAGTGTTTAAGTGGTTTCTGTAAACTTGGGGGGGTTAGAACGCTGCAAGGGTTGCTTCTGCTTTGGGCCGGCCCTCCTTCACTGTTCCTGTTCCAGACTCGGATTTTAACCGACTGACATGCGATGACCCCTAGAGAACCAGCTGCAGGTCAAAGGTCACATGCTGCCGTAGACTGCATGGTGACCTTTGACCTGCAGCTGGTTGCTTCACCTTCTACAGCAGAGACAGAAACTCTGCTGAACAGTGTGTGTGTGTGTGTGTGTTAGCAGAGTGTGTGTGTGCAGAGTGTGTTAGCAGTGTTTGTTAGCAGAGTGTGTGTGTTAGCAGAGTGTGTGTGTTAGCAGAGTGTGTGTTAGCAGAGTGTGTGTTAGCAGAGTGTGTGTGTGTGCAGAGTGTGTTAGCAGAGTGTGTGTATGCAGAGTGTGTGTATGCAGAGTGTGTTAGCAGAGTGTGTGTGTGTGCAGAGTGTGTTAGCAGTGTTTATTAGCAGAGTGTGTGTGTTAGCAGAGTGTGTGTGTGTGCAGAGTGTGTTAGCAGAGTGTGTGTGTGTGCAGAGTGTGTTAGCAGAGTGTGTGTGTGCAGAGTGTGTGTTAGCAGAGTGTGTGTATGCAGAGTGTGTGTGTGCAGAGTGTGTGTATTAGCAGAGTGTGTGTGCTAGCAGTGTGTGTTAGCAGAGTGTGTGTGCAGAGTGCGTGTGCAGAGTGTGTGTGTTAGCAGAGTGTGTGTATTAGCAGAGTGTGTGTATTAGCAGAGTGTGTGTGTTAGCAGAGTGTGTGTGTTAGCAGAATGTGTGTGTTAGCAGAGTGTGTGTGTTAGCAGTGTGTGTTAGCAGAGTGTGTGTATGCAGAGTGTGTGTGTGCAGAGTGTGTGTATTAGCAGAGTGTGTGTTAGCAGAGTGTGTGTTAGCAGTGTGTGTGTTAGCAGAGTGTGTGTTAGCAGAGTGTGTGTTAGCAGAGTGTGTGTGTGCAGAGTGTGTGTTAGCAGAGTGTGTGTTAGCAGAGTGTGTGTTAGCAGTGTGTGTGTTAGCAGAGTGTGTGTGTGCAGAGTGTGTGTGTTAGCAGAGTGTGTGTTAGCAGAGTGTGTGTTAGCAGAGTGTGCGTTAGCAGAGTGTGTGTTAGCAGAGTGTGTGTTAGCAGAGTGTGTGTGCAGACTCTGATTCGAGCTGTGTGGTGATTAAAGGTTATCTGAGGTCGCTCTCCTGGAGCTTCGCGCAGTGAATGATTGACACGATGACATCATCACCAGATGGCAGGTTCAGGTTCCTGTGGCAGGTCAGAGGTCAGGCTGGCTGAGTCAGCGGCTCGGTTCTGCCTGACAGAAACAGTAGAACGAGTCCTCCCACCTCATTGTTCCCATAATTACCAGTTAGTCATCCAGTCAGCATTTCTAAAAATAAACTCTCTCCCTCTCTCTCTCCCCCCCCCCCCCCCCCCCCCCCTCTCCCCCCCCCCCCCCCCCCCCCCCCCCTCTCCCCCCCCCCCCCCCCTCCCCCCCCCCCCCCCCCCCCCCCCCCCCCCC
>CAEGAE010058108.1:0-27122 GCA_903067095.1 Girardinus metallicus
TCTGTCTGTCTGTCTGTCTGTCTGTCTGTCTGTCTGTCTGTCTGTCTGTCTGTCTGTCTGTCTGTCTGTCTGTCTGTGGTTCAGCATTTATGGATTTACCTATTTGCAGATTTTTCTGTGGAACGTGACTCAGAGTTATTCATAGAAAATTGCCCATTTACCATTGTTTTTTAAATGTGTTTTATTTTTTAGAGCAAATCTAAAATATTCAAAATAAAATGCAAATTGGAAAGCTTTGACCAAGGTGTAATGCTGCTTGATGTTCTATTTGGCTGAGTTGAGAACATACAGCTTGCTAATGGGATAGCTAAGTTGTTAGCTGAGTAATTCTAAATTGTCTGTTACATTTTAATGAGCAGAGCAGCTGAGAAGAGAAATATTGTACACAGTAAAGTTAAGCCCAAATTAAACCCAAAACCACTATGGCAAACTTAAGGTTTGCCATAGTGACACACCATCATTGTGTGGGTGTCTTAAAGCATATGGTGCTGCCAGACTTTGAAGGAAGAATTAGAAATGAAGACATGCAGTAGGATATTCTTGATAAGAATCTGAAAATGATGTATGTGAATTTATAAGTAAGAAATTAGTCCCAAAAACACAGGCAAGAAAGGTCTTAATTTGAGAGAATGAATTTAAACTGCTAGAGTGACCCGGCCAATTATCCGGAATCAAAGGAAACTTAGCATCAGGCCGAACGTAAAGGGTATGCAGGGAATTGTGTGGAATTGGTCAAAATCTAACGCTATGTGTTCAATCTTATTCCCCAGTTCATTCTAATTTTTTGAGCTACTCAAGCCTAAAACTGCATCTCAATGCTAAACATGCAGTATTACATGACTTCACTAGCACTAATGTCAGCGTCCACAGTCCACTTTTCGAAAGAAGTTCCATGAATAATCAGGGCTTCCTGAAAGACTGGAAAACTGCAACCTAAAAAACAGATTAAAAATAATAATTATGCTTGTTGTTGAGTTCATCTGTCTTTTTACTCAGTAATTTAGCAGCAAAAAAGGTTTTTGAATTGCAAATGTTACTCATTTGTTGGTACACAGCGTTTGATTAAAATGTGATTAATTGAATACAGATCCTGCAATTAATTCAATTAAAAATTGTAATCTAGTCCCACCAGTAATTCATTAAGTGCTTGGCATTGGAACAAATGCGAAACATTTAGGAATTTACTTGTGGAGGGTGGCTGCTGGTACTTTCCTCAGGAGCACAGTGACTAGTTGAAAAAAAATCAAAACGGCAAAATAAAATAAAAGATAAACTCTAAAATCAACTATCAAAGAGGTTTTGTTTAATATATGCTTCTTTTATAATTCAATAAACTTTCAAACTAACCTCATTATTGGTTATATTTTGCTCTCCAAGACACAGAGGAGGTATCAAAAGCTGAGATGGGCGGGGCTCCATGATGGATTCACAGTATGACCGTCTGTACTTTTCGCAACTGGAAGTGTTTCAAAACACCTGAATTCGTCTTTCCTGTAAGCAAGAGAATCAAGGTTTTTTTTTTCAACAGTTTGCCAATGAAACTGCACAAAAAATTGCAAATATAATCACTAGTAACTTATTATTAAATTTTTACCCTAAGCAGAGCAACAGAGAAACTGCCATCACTCAGGCGATTTCTCTTGCATCTGATTAAAAGGAATTGAAACCGTGGAAACCGTATGATAGGAAATTGCTTTTGTAACATTTTTTAAAACTCAGTTATAGTTTGATACAATTTCATTAGCTGTACAATTTCAAAAATCATACAAGGCTTGAATGTATTGGACTGTGAACGCACAATATGCTTACTTGACTCACACTGCGTGATGGGAAATGCCAGATTGCACAAATTTTTTCTGTAGCACAGACACATCTGACTATTACTACATTTTAACACACAAGTTCCGTGTGTTAAATTGCTTCCTATTAGAGTTTAAACTCTAGACTGGAGATTTTCTTTCACAGAAAATGAGATGGTAGCATCGGACTCAGAGCCACATTCTGCCAGCGCCGCCTTAATTATGCGACATCCCAGAGCGGCAGTAACATCAAGCTGATCACTACAACACATTTTGCTGGATGATAATTTGTCCTAGAAGTTATTGTGAAAAACTATAATATTGTAGTGTTGAGACCACATTTTCAAAGATCAATAAACTTTAAATTTGAATGAACACTTGGAAGACATTTTAAATAAATTAACAAAACAACAGAAACAACAAATAAAACGAATTATGAACTATGTAGACAAAATTGCCATTCAAAAAAGGACTAGTTGACCAAAGAACCAGGCCAAGACCAAAGCCCAGTTTTGGTAGAAAGAGAGAAAAGAAGAGAAAAACAATAAATCACGGAGATGGAAATTATTGAGTTTGTTTTAACTTATCATGCGATTTATAGATTTATTGCTTATTGTGACAGGCCTAAGTAACACAGATGTCATACAGATTCACTATAATAAACATTAAGCTCTATGCTTTGCATTATCACCATAGAACTTGTGCAGAACTAAATGGACTGCTGCTTTTTAATGTTTGCTCAGTTAGTTGCAGTGATGGTAGAGCTTACTGGTACCAGTCGGTCTGTTTGCCCATCATTCCTGCTAAGTTGTGGTGTGTGATGCGCTGTGTGCAGGTTCCTGCAGAATATACAGTCAGTTGTTGAAAATCGTTCATACTTACAAGGGCTGAAACGATTAATCTGACTAATCGTGATTAATCCTTTATTACAGCAATCGTCAACTAACTTAGTAATCAAGTAACTGTTAACTGGAGTACTCAGTCTAAATAGGCTATCTACTGAGAAGAACAACACATTCAGAGCAGTAATTAAGCCAAGAACTGTGTTGATACGTTTCTGCCAAAACTCTCAAAGTTGCATCATTTTAGCTCCACAGATTCAGATTTACTAAAGGACTTCTGTTGTTGCATTTTAGGTAATAAAATATTTATTTTCTTAATTAAAAAAGGAACTGAATTATTTGTTCATTTGCACTGTGTATTATGCTTCTAATAATCTCTAAGAAAGACTTAAGTTAAATAAAAAAAATTAGAATGTGTCATATTTTTCAGATTAATCTCAAATAATTGAGATTAATACTTATATGTGAATATTAATCGCAGCCCAAATACTTACATGTGAAACTGATCTATTCCACCAATCTTATCTTCCTCCACAGAGGCCTGAGAGAGATGACTGACATAATTTATAATGAAGCCTTCAAAAGAATCTAAAAAGCAAACTAGTATTTTATTTTTCTCTGGCCAACTTGTTTTTTGAAATATGTAATTAAATAGCTCCGTATTATTTGTTTTGCACAAAATTGCTAATTTATAAGTTGGTAAAATGAAATAACCAGAAATCCCTCTACATACTTATTCATGGTTCAGTATTCATAGATATTTCTGTGGAACATAATTGTTAAATATTTTTGCGGAAAACCTTACCTATTTGCAGTTTTTTTTTTTTTTTTGCAGATCCAATCTAAAATATTCAAAAAGGAAGCATGTGAAGCTAAAATACCTCAGTGCTATGTTTCTTGACACAATATCAGCCATATGTCTGCAAAGCAGCCAATCCAGCAGAGCCTTTTATCTACCATAGATTTCAGCTTCTGCACTAGTGCTTACATGGTTTCCATTGTGTGTATTAATGCGTATTTAGGGTATATTTAGTGTTTGAACAATTAAAACTGGCACTGTTTTAGATGGGGTCTCAAGTATTTACAGATTTTAGCTATTCATGGTCCCTGTAGTGGGGGTGTTCATTGTTTATGGGCTCCTTCTGTTATGAGATACTGTCAGTAAATTGCCTTTGCAAGTGTATTTTAGCTATTGGTGGGCGGCTGTGTTTCCTAACCCCCATGAATACCGGGGGTCCGTTGAACATCCAAGTAAATAGAGCAGTATGTATTTCCAGCATGAAGCTGTCAGCAGTGACAGATCTAGGACTGATGCTGATTGAAAACAGACATCTGAATGTGTGTGTAGCATACTCACACACCACTCTACACTGATATTTCCTGGGCTAATTAAACTATAAATAACTCCACAATTTGATAGTTATTACGCAGACATGTAAAGTTTTTTTTCACAGGCACACATTTCCTAGGCTTGCTTCCTGATGGCTTACGCAGCGCGCCAGGCAGAAATAGTAAGGAGACGCTTCATGCTGGAACCACACACCGCCACTTTTCCCTGCGGATCGTTTTCTAGGAAGAACAGAGCAGCTGCGGCTTTGCAGAACCTCCATCCATCCATGCATTAACCGATACCCACGGTTCACACACGGGGAAACACACCCCCTTTATTTTTTCATGCTTGGTTTCCTGTCACTCCATCCTTCCATTTATTTACCACTTAATTTCTCTTTTTCTTTTGCACCTATATTTTTTCTTTACTCTGCCCAACTGTCCCCCTCTGTTTAGGCTTTCATCCATACCTCTCTTCCAGTTTACAGCCCCCAGGCCACTTCCGCCAGGCTGTCTGCAGCTGATTTATTAATAGGCTTTTCTCTGCGCGGTAAACATGGCATTGGTTTAACAGGCCGACTCTCGACACTGACGGACTGGTACCTGACCTCACACACTCACTGACCTCGGAATACAGGAAGGTCTGCTGGTATTAAAGTGCACTGGGAGAAGGAGCGGGGGAAAAAATAGGGAGCAGAAGTAATTTGCAGTAATGGGTCAAATCTGTGGCCATGTATTTCACAATGGAGGCTAAAAAGCAGAGCATGCTTCACCCAATTGGTATAAACTGAGCAACAGATATAAGTATTAATTTATTCCTAGTTATGATTGCTTTTAGTTTCATACAGTTGATGGAAATTGTGTGATGAGTTAAGTAGTGTGTTGTATGAGAATACGAAGTAATTTGAATGTTTTTAAGTATTATATATTTACTGGTTTATATATTGTTTGTGTTTTTAGTCATACCAGCACCTACAAGTTTTTGGTTGACAGGTTTAATGTTTTTGACCTCCATTGGTTGAAGCACGGGAATTAAGTGCCATGCTCTCTTCCTAAATATTAATTGTTGTGTGTTGTTGTTTTTCTTGTTTTTTTGTGTCTTGCTGTGCAATCATTTGCCCTTTGGGATATAATTAAAGATCTACCTATCGATTCCCGTTTACCACCCGTAAGATATGCCAAACTACTTCAGATTTACTTTGACGTAGACGTTAAATATTCCTGGGTACGTCTGTTTACTAAGACCTGACTTCTTTTAGTCAGAAGTAGGACAGGTTTCCTCAGATTTTCCTCACATGCACCTTTTTTAGGTGCATGTGTTCAAACAAAAACCTCCCAACATCTACTTTCAGGGAGCAAACACACAGTCTGGTTTTTAGTGTTTTGGTCTGAGTGACCCATCAAGAAGAAAACCGTTCAGACGGCATCCAGTTTACAGCTTAAATCCGATGCCTTTAAATAGCTCGGGTTTGTGGTGAAATGCGTTCCATGTGTTCGTGTCCGGCATTTCCCACGTTATTTGTGTTCACTCTTCAATTCAGGTTGTAGTAATTGATTAAGTTTTTCCTTACCTCGATGATTTATTAGCAGTAATTCATCTCAATAACACTCATATTACCGGTTTAAGCAAACTAATTCTAAGTGGGTTAATTTTAGATTTTGTGGCATTTAATAGTCTCATCATATGAATTATTTTTGTGTATAAACCATGTATTTTCAATGGTTTTAATATCCTATGAAGCATGAATTAGACCTTTTTATCGACTGTTAAGCTACAATTAAAAATAAAAGAAATGAGTTTTTAGTTATTATGATGTATGTTAAAACAATAATAATAGAAGTGTTGGCTTGTCAGGTATGATATCTGACAAGCTATTGAATAGAATAAGATATTGTGTCTTATACTACTCAGTATCAGTTCATTATTAATGCACTAATCCATGATAAAACAAAGGAAGCCTAATTATCTAAGAAGCAAAACACTTGGGTGCAATGCTACTTGAATATTGGTGAGCAGCCAATCCAGAAACACCTTTTATTTTCTTTGGCGCTGATTGGTTGTTCCCTCAAGAGCATAGATAAGGATGACCGCAGATGCTAGCTTCTGTGGTAGTGCTAAAATGTTTTCCACTGCGCTTATTAATGCATATTAAGGTATATTTTGTGTTTGAACTATTAAAATACAGAGATGTAGGCAGCTTTCTGCCTTCAACTTCGTAGTTGAAGGCAGATCTCAAGTTTTTGGGGATTTCAGCTATTCACAGACGGCTGTGACACCTGACTGCAGCAAATACTTGGTCGCCAATAAAACTTCTTATATTGATTGTACACTGATCTCAGATTATTTCTAATGAGTCACTGAGAAAAAAGAAGCCATACCTTCCTTTGTTTATGAATTCAGTTTAACCTTTGAGTTTCCTAAATATGAATTTGTTACCTCTGCAGTAAAGTACAATAAATATTGTCCACATAAACACTGACAAGCTAACGTAATAAGCCATTAAAGTAGTTTTAAATGGTAGGGGAGTCTTTAGATTTATTTATTTAGAAATGTGCAAATTAGCAAAAAGAAATGCTAATATGTATTTGTCCTTTAAATGTAACTAATAAAGAAAACACTTGAACAGCATAAACTAAGGTTGGCTTGGATTTTAATAACTTGAACCATGTGCTTTTGGAGATATGAAATATTAAATTTAACCTTGTTATAGGCTGATACTTCATCTTGAATTACTTGGATCAGCATCAGGGTCAAACAGATCTGGATTGGGACATCCTGAAAGTGTAACGCAGGATCAGATAATGTGCTTAGCAGATGGTGTCAAAGTATTCTCAGATGTCTCATAGCAGAAAAGGGTAACATCATTTTTTTTATTTTGAAATAGAAGCACCTTACAACAGTAGTCGAATAACGTAACCTTGCAGGACAAACTTGGACGGTATTTCTGACAGTCAGTCAGACAGAGAGCTGGAACAAAAGCAGAGGGAGAAGCCATTAAATTTTAGTGCTTGTAAAATGGAGCATTGTCCTTGACTGAGGATGATCGCTGATCTTTCTTACAGCTATGCATAAAATGCTCCTATTGCCAGTGAGTTCTGTTAACATAAATTTGAGAAGGTGCTAAAATAATTCACGTTCTTCTTGATCATTTAACAAACCATATTCCATGACTGCAATTTTACGGGATCTTATTAAATCATATTAGAGATTGTAAGATTCTTGTTGCCATCTCCTAGTGGATTCAATGCAGGTCATACTAAAATCTGTAGGGATTCTCCACTATTCACATCAATTTATTTTGTTTCTAGAAATGCACATAAAATGCTCTACCGAATAATAGATAAGCATCTTGTGTTTAAAACCAACAGGTAGGTTGGTGCAGATAATGTTCTCCTCATAAATCTGTCTAAGCTAATTATTTTTATACAGCAGGCTTAGCTGTTGTAGTTTAACAGCAAACATTAGCGGTGTGCCCGCTTTGGCTAATTTGCTAATAAAAGAGCTAATGTTTTGTCTTGCACTTTTTCTAGCTTGAAAGCATTTAGTTCACTTAGCTTCCACTAAATAATTTCTTCCGGTTAAATTCTAAAGTGCTACTTGACTGTTTTGTAAACTTTCAGTTGATACAAGTTAAACATATCTGTTGAAGTTTAGGTTATCAGCTATTTTTGTAGATGTTTTTATTCATCTTATTAGTTTGGTGATGGTTGTTCACGCAGCAGTTCTGTTTCCTCTCCTCACATTCTCTTTCTTTTTTATTTCAAACAAGAAACCTCCAGCAAAAAAAATAAAACAGACATAAACAGGATATCTAAAGGCATTATATAACACGTAAATTCTAACGCAAAAATTATTGCCCATTGCTTGTATTCTTTCAATGGCAAATAAAATTAGAACTGAAGTTAGTGCTTTTACAATTAGTGCTGCAGGGTTAGTGCAACTAACTTATTTAATTTTTATCCTGATTACGCAGCATTATCAATGATAGTAATTGAACGCAGAAGTGATTTTAAAGTTTGACTCTCCTGCTGGGAGTATCCAATCCCAGCAGGGATTGGATACTCTGTAAAGTTTCATTGCAACCGCAGCAGCAGAAGCATCATGTCTGAGCAACTGTAGAGACAAACCCAGATTCTGCTGATGAGCTGACAGTAAAGACTGAACCTCTGAGAAGTTTTGTATGTTGATATTAAGCTGCTTGATCGTCTTTCTGAAACTGTGTCGTGTGCTGGATAAAAATTTCTGGAAGCATTTAGATCCACGTTTCACTTATTAGCACTGTGTGTGTTCATCTTATGTGTTCATCTGATTTGTAATTGTTTATTTGTGTTTAAATTAGACAAGTCCATACATAATAAACACAGATAATATGTACCATTACATTTTAACAATTGAATAAGTTATATGGAAATTTTAACTGATACGTTTGATTAAACTTATTATTTTTCCATTTACTGTCATGACTGAACTGGGGCCTATTGTTTATTTCAAGGCCAATCTCATCATGTTAGTCATTCTGAGTATTAAGGCTTTTATTTTGTAAATTCATAAATATTAAGGACTTTGTTTTATTTATTTTGGCCATGCTAGCGATGACACATTAAACATAAACTTCTTAAAAGTCAAAATCTTAAATTTTTAGTGGTTCGCAACTAATTTGAAAGCTTAATGTAAGAATTAAAGCATAAAATAAATTGATCTGGTTTTCGTTTTGGTAAAAAAAAAAAATGTTCAGGCAGGATTAATCAAAGAATGAGTTGCTACACGTTTCTTCCAGTTTAGGCTCCGATTGTCAATCAGAGATAAATTCTCAAGTCTGAGTTAAACCTTTTAATGTCCCTGTGTTTTTTTTCTTTAATAATAGATATAATTTTTTATTTAACATTTTACTTGTTGGAATGACAGAATTTTCTGGGCACTTTTAATTTAATTTGCAGCGAGTGTTGGAAGCAGTGAAACCGGGCCCGCAGTAGGCCACCTTAAGGTTTTGGGCCTTTTTTTTCTGAAACAAATTCTCACGTCTCCTTAAGACGGTTGTCAGCCAATAATTAACTGAAATTAAATTTTGTTTTTCACTTTTGTAAACAATAATTATTGTTGTAAGGAATTTTGTGAATTTTTCAGTTGATTCAACAATCTCAAAAAGTCTGTAGTGCTGTCGTATAAATAATGATATTAAATCTGTTATATGAGCAAAACAGAAGAATAAAATGACAAGGAATTTGTGCCAAAAACAAATCTTCTATCAAATGTAAAAAGTCTACCAAATATTTTTCAATTTTTTAACTATATTTGTAATTGTTTTTTACATGTTCCATATGTTCAATATGTGTTTACCAATGTATTTCATATGATTCATGGAAAGCTATTTAAATTTTTTGACCCATTGAACTGGATTTTAGGTCGTAATTTAAAGATTTGACAGAGCGTCAAATGAAGTGATTGTTTACTGGTTTGGATAATTTTTTCCTCTTCATTTTTCCAGAAAAACTGATAAACTATTCTTTGTATTTAATTATTTTCTTGTTTTACCTTTCAATGATTAGAACGTTTTACTCCAGTTTTTTAAAGGAGGTATGTTACATGCTTTTTCTTTTGTGGAACAATGAGGAACCTTTATGTGCTTGACAGGAAACTAATTTTACAATGTTTTGAATTTTAAGCTTCATAGTCAGAAAATAAACAGCATAAGCATACATTAAGAATAAATATGAATTATCAGTTTTTGAAATTTGAGCTTTTGTTGTTCCCACAGAAAAGCCAATTATATTGCATTCATTTTTTTTTGCAGAGATTTTCCTTTAAAGACATTGAATAACTAATATTACTGAGAGATTATTTGTTCCTTAGTTTAGTCAGTTTTTCATGCTTCTTTTGGTTTCCTGAATGGTTTTAGTTTTTTTTTTTTATTTTCAATATTTTGAAAAACAAATATTAAATGTTACAGAAAAAAAACAAATGGAACCAGTTTGAAACCTTTCCCTTGCGGCTCACTTTATAGAAAACATTTTAATGTTGCTTTGAAATCAAAACACAAACCTACAGTTTGATGGAAAATAATTAATTATTGCAACTTTATTTTGAGCATATTGCTGACATCTGAAGATATTGTCAGGTAGACGTGTTTAAAGAATGAAACTTTGCTTCCAGAAGATCTGCAAGTTGCTCGCAACAAACGTTGACAGATCGAGTTTTTCCCCTTTCTGAAGCCTCCATTTATTGTTGAATTTTTTGAACAATTTTTTTTGTCTTTTTTTTCTGAGGACAGTGAGAACTGTCCAAAATATGCAGCAGCAGGCCTGTGTTCATGATTATGAAGCTTTTGACGGGAACCCCAGAGGAAGTGTTGCGGTGCGCCGGTATCGTGCGCTGCAGCGGAGGAATGCACTTGTGGCGGAAAGCTACGAAGACAGAAAGCTGAATCACTGCCGTTACGGCGCGTGACTCAACGCAGAGCTAAGTTTGTTCTACCGGCGTTGTGATATCTGGAACATGGACTCGGTATGTTCAGTGTGAGTCTTTAGTTCTTATGATTCACCGGATGGGGCAAAACTCAATCTGTGCGGTTTGTAAGAAACTGACCCTGACTCACACACTTTCTCCTCTGTCTCTGTCTTCCTTCCTCTGTTTCACACACACACACTCACGCACACCCCTACACATTTAGCTGGAGTTTTGACAAATCCCAAACGGGGAAAAAGGTGACCGGAGAGAAAACCCCCCCAGAATTTAGCTGCAGTCTCTCATGTCACATCCGTTGGCTCTCAGAGAACTCTGCTCTCTAAATAAGACCAAAGTTGGAAAGGATGTTCTAAAGAAAACCATGACATGCATGGCTACATCCCAGCATGCTTCAGGATTGCTAAATATTCCTGCATGCTTGTTTGCTTCATTGTTATGGTTAGGCTTTAGCATTGCACCAACTTTTTACCACCAGCGGCTTAAGAAATAATGAAATGCTTAAACCACTGTGGCCACGGTAACTGTAAAACGCAACCATGGAGAAGTCAAAATACGCACAAGTTGAAATGCAGGGAAATCAGAAGTTTTGGACATAAAACTGTTTCAGAGCTGAAAAAAACAATGGAAACACAGAAAGAACCAACATCTGGAAGGGCTTTAATTGGACAGGAGACGCAAGAGAAATGTTTATTACATAAGTTTGGCATCTTACTGAGTACTTCATGATGAAACTGTTGAGTTTGACGGGATTAATCATGGTTGTGTCTGGTTTTATCAAAATTTCAGATGGGATTATTATTATTAGGAGTTCACTGATAATTTGAACTGATTTTCTTAAATTTGAGCGATTGGCCGATACTTGTGTATGAAACCAATCTTATCCACCAATCTTATCTTCCTTCACAAAGGTCTGAAAATCAGCCAGTCTTCTTTTGCTTAACAAACAAAAGGAGTTTAATTCTTATCAAAATTGATGTTATATTTAGCGACTTTTAAGACGAAAAGAAAAAAAAAAATCGTCTAAATCGGAATTGGCAGGTCAGGCTGTTTAAAAGTCCTTTCGGTGCACCAGTATCACTCCCTGCTTGGTCATACTTCACTTTCATTGATATTCACAATCATTATCGACTGCAGGGAAAAATTATTTTATTGATCAGCAGACAAGCTTGGTGACCGGCCAGAAAACTGCGATCTGTGCACGTATAGTTATAAGCATTCAGTGAAATCCTTGATGATGACATAGATATTAATTCCAGCAAAAACAAAAGTTTCAGATAAAACAAAGCTTAGCCTAATGCAGGCCTCTTCTGATGCTGTTTATTATGATAAGAATCTCTCAGATTGTGTTTCTTTTTAAAGCTCTAAATGAAGTCTGAAAATGAGTTTACCATTAAACTTTGTTCCACTAATGTAAAACAGGGCACTCAATACCAAGCTTAGTTTGTGGACTTGGACTTTACTTGGACGCAGAACTGGGAGATTTTTATGTTCTTCAGACTACCCAGTATTTTTTACATGCTTTTTTGATTTCAGATTAAATATATATGAACTTCTTGTTTTTTTTTACCCTTCATTTTCAGTGTTTTGCTTACCATTACCATTAGTGAATGTTTTGTTTAGTATTTTTATTCCGTTTTGCTCAAAGTTGTTCTTTATTTCTATCATTGGAGTTTCAACTGTTTAGATTAGTTTTTAGGAATAGAACCTTGTGTTTAATGTAATCAAGCATTTTATTTTTATTTTTTACTTTTAAACATTAATAAAGTGTCATAATTCCATACATTCCACCGGGTTTAAGTCACCTTGAATTTATAGGTTTATTGTTTTGAAAGTGCCCTGTAGTGATGTATATGGTTTTTATGAAGCTACAAAATATTTGCATGTGGTACAAATTTCTACCAGTGTTTGGACCGAGGTAATTAGGCCAAGAAGTCTGTGCTTTTTTTGTAGCAAATCTGTTGAGAGTAAAGATTGACTAAAGGCCAAGTGGGCTGTTTGTTTGATCCATTAGAAATGAAATCTTGTCTTTTTCTCTTTTAAAGAATGACTATGCATAGCATCATCTCAAGCACCACATATTGATTGCAACAATAACAAAAATAGAAAACAAACTCCACATCTTGGTCATTTTAAAGCACATGTTTATAGATGTTTCAAACCCAAATAATTTTTTTTAAATGCTTGAAACTGGATTACCCAAGTCTGAACTTCACACAAGTGATGGAAAATACTATCAATATAATAAATAATAAAAAAAAAAAATTGCCTTTCTCGAAATGTAGTACTGTTGCTTTTTGTTAATTGGAAAACATGTAGAGCTATTTACGTTTGATATTGAATTATAAATGATCAATTCATTATCTGCAGCTTTTGCTTGTGCTTCTTCTGGCTGTCGAGCATACAAATCTTTATGCTGGCAAAATAAATTACATTTATTTTTCAATTACATGTACGTAAGTTTTCAATTTCTCCGACAAAATCAGATTGAAAAGCCCCCTTGGTCTCCAAGACCAAGGGGAAAAATACTTTTCACTCAGTTCAGCCATCTTTTATGAAGAAGGATAAACAAATGAAAACGTTCAGTTTTTCACACTGTAAAGACATGAAATAATGACTTCAGAACAATCATTTCTGACTGCATCAAAACTTTCAGCACAGGGTTGTTTGTAATGCTTTACAGCTCCGTGTTTTAAAAAGAAAATTCTTACATCCGAAGGAACCTGTCATACTGTCATATATCTGTACACTTACTGGTTCAGATGCCTCAATCCACCAATTACAGTAAAAAAATGGAAAGGCTTGTAAAACCGTCTGCCAAGGAGCTGGTGTAGAGAAACAAGACTGATGTGTAAGTGGCAAAAAAGCGTCACTTTACACATCGGATTCTGTGTCTAGCTATAATCACTATCATTATAATCACTAAGATAGAACAGGGAATGTTTGTAGAAGGATTTTTAAACACGGTCATGTGACAGTTGGCAATCAGGGTTAAACAGCTATATCTTAATTTGTGAATCTTTTGACTTTATTTTTAAATACCTTGCTGACACTCAAAATACTGCACCTCTTCCTGCAGTCATGTCTTCCACACTGAAGATTGTTATTATCAGTTTGATTGGGTCGAACACAATCATTGATTGACAAAAGATAACATTTGTTTAGTTTCTGATTTGCTGGGTCAAGCTGAATTTTCAGCAACCAGCTGATTTCTCTGTGTGTCTGTAGTTGAACGAAGTGAGCAGAAGAAGAGTCTTTCACCTGCCTTCAGATTTAGGAAGAAAATCTTATTTTTCATTGACTTAGGTTGCTTAGTTTAGTCCGATGTTGAGACACAAACCGAACTACATCTGGCCCAGGCAGCTGTGTGTGATCTAAGCTGTGCCTGTCACAATAACACATCTTACTGGATGATAAATGGTCCTGAAAATGATTGCTATAAATGATAATGTTGTTTTTGAGACCATTTTCAAGTAACATATTGATAATGGAACAATAATACAAGTTTGCCTTCTCAAAAACCAATAAACTTTTAACACTGGAACTGGAAGATATTTGATATCCAAAATAACACCAATAACGACCAAAAATAATAAATACAACGGAAATAAAAAAAAAAACAAGCACACACACACGCACGCACACGCCCACATGCACACGCACGCACACACACACACACAACAAAACCATAAAGGAAAAAATTTGCTATGACGTCCCTATAAACAAAATTGCCGTACAAAAATACGAATCATCAGAATCTAAATTACTGAGCTCATTCAACATATCATGCAAATTATAGATTAATTGTTTATTGTGACAGGCTTAATGTAAGCTAATAAAGACTGATTAAAGTCAACATGCAGAACATTATTGTGACGGATCTACAACTTTCTGTCTTCTAACCTTTATCACGTATTGGGGAGCTGCTTTCCTCCCTTTGCCTTTCATGTTTATCAGCTAACTTCATCTATTTTTGGTCCCTCACGGCTCTCGCTCTTCATGCTGCCTTCATCTGCCATGAGCGCCTCCTCTTCTCTCCCCGTTCCTTTTTTTTTCGAAGCATACTTCTCCTTCTCATTATTTTCTTCAGCTACACTCCTCTGTGTCATTCTCCTGTCTGAGCTTTGAAATGTTCCCCCTCTCTTTCTCTCTTCCTCCCTCTCTTTCTCTCGCTTCCTCCCTCCCCCCCTCATCCATGACCATGTACCAAATTTAACCCCTCACCCACTCCGGTGCATTCCACCAGCTTCATAAACACACACGTGGTACCAAACATGAAACGACCCTTCCTCCGCTCTCCTCCCCTCTCCTCGCATATCTCCATCTACTCTCCACCCTTCTCCCTCGTCCCTCTCTCTCTGTGAACGGCAAAAACAAGTTGGAAAAATGAAAGTGGGGTGACAACTGCGAGTCCCCCTCTCTGCATCCCCTCCAGGGCCAGTGTGAAGTTTTCAGTTTGATTGAAGGTCTCTTTTCTGTGGTGTGCGGTGTGAAAGCTGTCCTAATTGAATGATAAAGTGCCCCGAGATGGAGTCCAGTGAATAGCCAACAATGGCCAGCCTGTGTGTGGTAGAGGGATTTTGGTTCACATCCAGCCTCTGCCTCTCCGCTCCGAGAGGGGGCCTATTATAACGCTCTCTGTTGGACCCGATCACGTGACGGTGCCTTCCTCGCCCCCCCTGTACTCCTGCCCCTTCCCCTCTCCTCCCTGTGCTGCGTCCTCCCGCCCCAGTGCGGCCTAGCCAATGCCTCCTCGCCGTCGCCTTCTCTTTATGTGCCAGTTTGGTTGGATGGGCTCATTTGGCCAGTGAGTGACTCTCAGAAGTAGCAATCTCTGTTTGTGCCTGTGTTATACAACCAGTGGCAAAAAAAACTAAACAAAACATGGAATTCCTAAGCTTGGAAACAGTTCAGTCAGCTGTTTTACTTCTCTCAAAGAAATGACACAAAACTCATTTGTTTAACAGCTGCGTATTCTGGCTTTGTAATTTCAAAACAGAAGTATATCAAATGTTCGAAGTACGTTTGTATTTACAGCCGCGTTATGTAACTTTTACAAAAATACGTTTTTTTCCACGATCCGTCTTCGTGTCTAGTCACCATGGAATAAGTGAGAGATAATTGGTGCAAAAAAAAAATTCAGCACCTCCTTCCGAGTGCTGCTGTTGTTGTTTGCAAAAATGCACCGCTCCCGCTCCAAAACAACCAATCAGAGCCAGGAGGAGGGTCTTGGTGCTGTCAACCAACCTCACGTATGCTGCTAAGTGTGCTGATGGCGGAGAAACAACTTACTGTTTCTGGAAAACCGTTTATCCAGTGTCATCGGTGGCCATGCTGACTAGCCTTAGCATTTGTGGCAGGCTACGTTGTGGTGGGTTGGGTGTGATTGACAGCCCTCAGACCCTCTTCCTGGTCTGATTGGTTGTTTTTGACTGAGTGGTGTATCTCTACACTCAGCACTGGGAGGACTGGGAGAAGGCAGAAGAACTCGACTTTTTTCATAGATTATTTGTCTTATATTGTCACAACATATGATTTTATCATTTGTTAAAATGATCATCTTAACAAATATGTAAAAAACATTTTGGTTTGTAAAAATTACTTACATACGGAAGTGTGCTTTAGTGCACATACCCTTTTTAATAATACAGGAACAAATTCTACCGTTAGGCTGCAATTTGCATTTATAAAGCGATTATACACACAAGCCTAATTCTACAAATGAATCAAAAGAAACATGGGCACATGTTTCTTCAAGGGAAAAGAGCTCCCCAATGAATATAACATGAAGCAGAATCAAAGAAAAAAATGTGTTTGTGACTAAAAATGCGCTGATGAGAATTTGGTGAACATATCTTATTTGAATTCAGTGGTAAAATTTTAGCCCTTGAGCTTTTTTGCCGATTTGGAATTTGGATTTATTGCGACAAAAATAGATTTCCATCAGCGGTGTTTGAATGTCCCAGAACGAGCTTTATTGTCAGAATTACTTTATTACTTTCTCCACTGCTGGTTCCATGAGTGCATTAACTAATATTAATAAATAAAAAAGAAAAAAAGAAGAATTTAATGAGTTACTGTGTGCAGTTTAGTGATGTGATTAACACTTCTGTATATCTGAAGAAGCCTTTGTTAAAAATAGTATCCTTTTAAGAGCAGTATTTGTGTTTTGGGGGTTTTATTGCAGTGAGATGCAGCCACAGCCATGTAGTTGCCTAATGTGCTCCAAAGAAGTTTTACTTACCTTTATATAGTAATTTTTATTATAACGGTAAATATCACAAAATATCACATCAAATGTTCATGCCCATATCTTCCACCTGTAATTACATGTTCTGCGTAACATGCAAAGAGACGTGTTGCTCAGAGGTTCACTGAAACATCCCAGATCTGTGGATTATTACCAAATGTAGTTATTTTTGTCATCACAAGGTATAGTCCACCACAAGAAATATAAATATATAACTTGCTACACTAAAATGGATGATTAGTACTTTTAAATGTTCACAGTGCATAATATTTTCTAAAGTACTAGCATTGCATTTCTTCTTTATGTATTCACTTGAATTACATTATTCACCAGAACAATAAAAAATCAATAGCCAGGAAATCCTGAGAGATTGTGGGTTTTATATATTTTACTTGAGTTTTACATTATATGTGTTTGCATATTTTAATGTAGCCAATCCAAGAGCAGCATTTATCGTCCTTGGTGCTAATTGGCTGTAAACCCAGCTAGAGTGGAGATAAGAAAGGCAGTGGACTTTAGCTTTGGTGGTTACTGCTAAAAACAGATTTCACTGTGCCTATTAATGCGTACTGTTTGAACTGTAAGTTTTATGAGCTTTTTTTTTTTTTGAGGGACTCTCGAGTTTAGCTATTCGCAGACTGCTGTACCTGCTAAAGGGGACCACAGCAATATTGGGGGTCATTTTTATGCACTACTGATATCTGGCTGTTATTTGCATTTTCATACTGTGTCAACTGCTTCTATTTAGCTGTTTGTCTTTTGTGGGTAGTTTTGTGGTCTGTATTGTCTGATTAGTGTCTGAGAGTTTGTATTTGTGTCATATGATGACTTATATTTAGTTATTATAGATATATTTCCCAGTCTATTGCCCCTTTGACCAGTCTGCTGACTGGTTAAAGGGGCAGTGTTATGTAAAATCAACTTGTTTGAGCTGTACATCATGTTATAATGTTATTCCCTCATCAAAAACAAATCTGGAGTGTTGCTTTGATTCTTTCATGAATGTTTGAGAAATCTTTAATCTCCATGGCAACCACTCAGCTGTGCAAAACATCTGGGTGGACCTAGCTCCGCCTTCGAGACACAGCTCCTCCTCAGAGCTGCAGTTTTTCAGGCTTCCGAATTTATGCCTCACAGAGCAGCTTCTCCCCAACGACTCCCCCATTCAGCTCCTACAGACTAGCCAACAGCAATTAGCAAATACCTGGTGGAACTGTGCGTCTGCTGAGCTCAATACATGAGCTACGTCTATGTGCAATGCCTGTAAAAACATTGTTAAAGGATGATTAGAGGAGCCATTTTGCTGTGATGACTTCCTGAAGGTGGAGTGTCAGAAAGCGACAGAGGCGTTAAATTACAAAGTAAAATTTATTTTAAGTCATATTCTATAGACAAACATTTTTTAGCACCTGAAATTAACATAGTTGCTTGATTGTGCTTAAAATGGCGTCATGTGCCTGAAAGTATCACTTGAAGAGGCAGTGATACTTCACTGCCTCTTCATATCACCTCTGTACCAATCAATACTTTTGATTCTGATTCTGAGATATTTGACCCGACACTGAGGACTTGCTGTGCCGTTTCCCTGTGAAGACAAACACCATGTTGACATCTGTTTCTGGGTTTTTATGTGGCTGTCTTGACCCCTAGCAGCACTTTTTCCCTTTTTCAGGCCAAATCCAATTCAGTAACATTCTATATTAATAGTATTTACCAAATTGCAAATTATTTTGTTGTTTTTTGTTAGTTTTTTTTGTCCCGTGTTCGAATGCAGTATGGAGCAGCAATACGGATGCAGGACAATCTGGTAACCATTTAACCCTCTAACTGAAACCTAAACCTTACAGAGAGAAGGACAGTGCGTCAAACAGAGATCCCCCCCCCCCGCCGCCCCAAACACACCCAAATACACTTCCCATACACACATACAGATTTTAAGCAAGAGGTAGTGAGGTGGAAGACCCCCCACTGGCTCCTCCCATTCATTCAGTTGAGTGTGTTTTTATCACTGGAGGCTGGAAGAAAGAAAATGGAAAGTGTTGTGTTAAAAAGTGGAAATAAATAACTAATCCAACTTATTTATGGAAGAATATGGCTTTTAAATAACTTATTTATGGAAGTCATTTAAAAGTCATGCTTATCCATATTACTGTGCAGCAGTAAGATGAATATGAAACTAAAACAACCAGATAGTCTGTATCATTGTCAATTCAGTCTTGTTTAAATTTTAATTTTACTATCTGTAAGTATTTTCAGATTTGTGTTGCTTTGCAGTCGAGAACTGCTCTATTTGAGCTGCTGCAACACCAGCATCACCGCTTTAGTTTTCTCCACTGTTGAATCTGTGCATCGCTCATCTTATCGTAGGACATTATGTTCATGATCAGACAGGTGATTATACGCACCATTTTGCAGCAGGAACCGTCCTCTGCTTTTCTCAGAGCTTGATCCTGGTGAGGTTTATTTATAGATAAGTTTAACCCTGCTCCACCATACGCCCTGATTTAGTTTGTGTAGTTAGCCGGTGTTTCCTACAGTTTAGTAAGGGAATATGAGAGCGGTGTGTTACATTTTACACATTGTTTATGTCTTAGTCATGGCAAAAATGTTTTCTGGGAGAAACAGTCTGAAACACAACTCTCACTTGTGGATTCTGACCTACTTAGTATTTAAATAGCGATATGATGTCTGCCCAAGATGAAGAGAAGGAATTTTATGTGGGTGCCTTCATTATCCAAAAAAAAAAAAAAAGACCTGTATGGCACCGATTCTTTGTTTAGCACATTTGCTAACTTTGAAAACGCTTGGTGCACTTAGCTTGCTCTTGAGAATTTACTGATAAATTCTGAAGTGCTAATTTACGTGGCTTTTTTTAAACTTAGTTAAAAGAAGTTTGACATCTGTGTTGAAGTTTTGGTTGTTGATTGTTAAAAATTCTTAAATGTTTATTATGCTCTTAATTTGAAGTGGGTGAAGACTGTTTATGCAGCAGTTCTGTTTCCTCTGATCATGTTGTTTTTTTAAATAACTTTGTTTAAAACAAGAAACAGACAGGAACAAAATAAAACTTGGGACAATAAAGAATAAGATATAAACATAAATACAATATCTAAGGGCATTATTGAACATTGAATTGTAAAAATCTGTGCTAGAAAGTTGTAGCTTTACAGACTTAGCATTAGCTTGTCTGTTAGCCAAACTTTAATATCTTTCTCTCCATAAAAATATCCTGTCAAAATTATACAAGTTAGAAATATCAACATGCTGCAAAAGACGCCTTAAAAAAATAAATGAAAACAAAACCTGGAAATATGAACAAAATTTGTGCTTTTCAGCAATAACAAATAACAAATCAAAACATTAAGTTTTCTTTGCTCTTATGCCATTTTGTCAGAGCTGGATGCTTGGCATCTTTTTTTGGCAACGAGTTCGTTTATGTTTGGCGTGAAGTCCCGTGTCGTGGAGATTCTCAGGATGGACTGCAGGTGCTCATCAGTGAGACGACTCCTGTGTGCAGTTTTGTTAGTCTTCATCACTGAGAACAGCTTCTCACACAGATATGTGCTACCAAACATGCACAAGGTTCGATCTGCATGTAGACGGAGCTGGGGCATTGCTGCGGGAATGGAGTGAATAAACTCTGCGGGCCCTGCAGTGTCGTACTTTGCCTTTAGTGTCCCATTACACTGCAGCTCAATCAGCTCCATCTGAATCTCCACAGGTGCAGTTTCCACATCGACGGCAAATGGGTTGCGAATCAACTCAAACATTTTTTTTGTTCTTCAAAGTCACCAAAGCGCCGTGCGAACTCCGTGAGCAGTGCGCTCAGTTTATCAGCAAAGTGCGTATTTGGAAACACCGTTGTACCGACTTGGTTCAGCTTTACTTGGCAACAGGGAAAGTGGGGCAAGTTGCACTGGTGCATTTGTGTCTCCCATAAAAGCAGCTTCACTTGAAATGCCTTCACTGCGTCATACATGTCAGTGGTCATGTGGTCAAGTCCCTGGAGCTGGAGGTTTAAGGCATTGAGATGAGCTGTTATGTCAGCCAGAAACGCCAACTCACATTTCCACTTTTCATCCCGCAAAACGGTAGTCTTTTCCTTTACTGTCCATGAACTGACAGATTTTGTTGCTGAGCTCAAAAACTCTGTTGAGAACTTTTCCCCAACTTAGCCAACGCACCTCTGTGTGATAAGGAATGTCGGCAAACTCTGAATCTATCTCTCATACATAGATTCAGAGTAGGAAGGACTGAAATCGCCGGTGATGTAAACCTTTATTTCGGATAAAGTTTACAGTTTGCGTTACAGTGCTCATTACATAGTTTATCTTCATGACTTTGCCTCATAGTGCTTCCTGGTGTATAATGCAGTAATATGCTGTTAACTCACTAGTACAGTTCTCCTCCTGCATCTTTACTCGCATTCTTCCCACTAGTCCACTTTTTTCACCACACATAGCTGTAACTCCATCAGTTGTAAGTCCAATAAGTCTGTCCCAGGGCAGTTTCATGTCGGTTACACTTTGACATACGTTTTCAAAAATGCCTTTTCCGGTCGTTGTCCCGTGTATCAATTTAATGTCCAATATTTCCTCTGTAACGCGCAAATCGGAGTCCATCCCACAGATGAAGATGGCCAGCTGTGCAGTGTCAGTCATGTCAGTATTTCTTCCACAGCAAGAGAGTATGCAATAAAGTCTTTGCTTCTTTCACTCAACTATGTTCTTAAATCAGTGGCCATCTCACAAACTCGATCAGTAACTGTATTTCTACTCAGACTTACATTTTCCAGCATCTGCTTTTTGTCCGGACATACGACGTCGCACACCTTGATCATGCAGCTCTTCAGAAATTCTCACTCGGTGAATGGCCGGGCTGCTCTGGCGATCTTCTCCGCCACGATAAAACTTGCTTTCACAGCAGCTTCACTTTGTGATTTTGCAAGGGTAAAAAACGTCTGCTGAAATGTCAGATTCTTGTTTAACTCTTCTACTTTTCGTATCTTCTGCTCTGCATTCAGGTCTTTCAGGCTATCCTGATGTTTTGTCTCATAGTGCCGTCTTAGATTAAGTTCTTTAAATACAGCCACGTTAGCGCCACAAATGAGACAAACGGGTTTACCGGCAATGTCAGTAAACATATGTTCAGCCTGCCATCGGTATTGAAAGGCTCTGTTTTCAGAATCAACTTTTCTCTTCGGCATCACGAGAGGCTAGCTTCACAGTAACTTGCAGCAACAGACTATTGGCGCGGAAAGCGCTTGGCAAGGCAGCTGAAGCGTGCTGCGCTGCATTATAGGATCTGTATTTTATTGTGTTACCAGCATTTTATATCGCTGGGCCATTAGTAACAATTATATAAAATGATCTCGTGGGCCAGATATAATTGCAAGCTGGGCCGGATGTGGCCCGCAGGCCTTGAGTTTGACACATATGCTGTAGAGTTAATGCAGCTAACTTTTTAGCTAGCTGTGCCTGCCGCTGTTAACCCATTTCCCACACCTCATCATATTGGTTTGGATTTGTCTTATTTTTGTCTTAAACCTTTATGACAATTAAATCTTCATTCTGAATATTCAGGATATAATTTTGTTAGTACTTTATTTTCTTTGAATTAAAATCCGCAAAGCACACAACCAAACCACAGAAGTACATTTGCATTAACCTGAACAGCTCCAAATGGTTTTGAAACATTTTAATGCATTATTTAATTTTGCAATGAGAAAAATGAGTAAAATGCAAGTTTGGTGAGGATTGGTATGGCTGTTGTTAAATTATTTTTTCTGTTGGGTGCAAAGGATGCAGGTTGTCATTTAGAGCACTTTCTGCTCTAAATGACTGGATTATGGATATTACAAATGTAACTTTCAAGTACGGGGTCTTCCAATAAGTCCCACTCATACATTTCATGTAAACTGCCCTCATAGTGTACGTCTCTGTCTGGTCGTGCCTTGTTTTTTCCCCACCTTTTTTGCTCCTTTATTTTTCATGTTTTATTTTTTTTTCTCTTCCCACTTGCTGTCATCTGCCTAAAAGTCTCTGCGGCCTCTAATTTACTGAACGTGATCAGGTTTCTAAAAAGAAATTCGAGGAATGCAAACCGCCCTCTTCCCATTTTCAGGGTCCTGTTTATGGAAGAATATTATTTTTACAAGTCTACATTTTAGCCACCAACACCCTGATACACTTCATACTTTCCCATCATCCTGATGAACTTTTGTCCTTTCACCAGACGTATTTTAGGAGATGAGTCACTTGTTTGAATTAGTTAAAACAAGAAACAAATAGAGGAATATGAGCAGTAGGGATGGGGTGGGAAAAAAAAAAAAACTGAAAATGGCGACAGGTCCATTGAAACCTGTAGATTTCTGTGAGCAAAAGCCCAGGAAACAATGCCTGTTGTTTTAAGCTGAGCTGACGTTGCCAAACTTAGAGATTGTTTGTTGCTGACCCCATCTGAATCGGAGAGAGCCAGCGGCAGCACGGGGAAACAAAAGTGAACACGTCCTGGTGAGTGGATGCACTGGCTCAGACCGCCGGCTGCATGTGTTGATGTGCAGTTTGGGCATCAGCGTTCCCATCCATACATCGCCTGCAGACTTATGTCCCTGTTTAATATTTAGTTCTACTGTAATTTTTCCTTCTTTCTTTTTTTTTTTAATTCATTGCTTGGTGTTTCTGAATGTGGTGTGAAGGTGGAAACAGCGCGTGATGTTTCGTACTCCTGGGAAAGCACCTTGTTTTAGTCTGAGTTTAAACATGTGCTTTTTGTGTTAAAACAGAGTCAGACGGATTGACTTACAAGTTCTGACACATGTTCATATCTACAACTTCGCATCACCAGGTAGCGCGTCTTCAAAAGGCACTTCAGCCAGGCGCAGCAAGAGCACTTCACAAAGAATATACATCTGGTACACAATCATTCTCATTGAGTTGTAGTCAGTTTTTCCAGTCAGAGACTTTCTGCGAGGTCTTCTGACTTCGGTGAGTAATCTGATATACGTTCCACACTTGTTTCAGCACACGAGTGAGGAGGCCAGCGGCTTTTAAAAGCGTGCATATTTGTTGTGTCTGTCGGAGCCGTGCTCTTTAAACATGATGGAGCAAGAAAAGAGAGAGTCAGAGTGAGGTTGAGGGCGACTGGCGTTACGCCCGCTGGCACCGTGCCCACATCTCCAGCTGCTGCGGAGCTCCGTGTCACGGCCAGGACTCCCTGCCAGAAGGGCTTCCCCCAGACCCTCTCCTGCACACATCCATTCTTTCTCCATCCTGAAGACAAACGTGCTGTACAGGCATCTCCATCATGCACTTAGTCGCTCTGAAAAAGAAACCCTGTATTCTTCTTTTAAAGGTCCAACCAATAGAAGTCTTTTAATCTGCGCTTTAGATGATGTCAGAAGCATAATCTGTTATTGGTCTTGGCACAAAAACTTTAAGGAAACGGTAACATTCATTGACATCTTATTATTGATTAAAAATTAATATATGTAATTTTGCATACTGTTAAATAGATTTAAAAAATGCCAATAAGATCAACCTAATTAGCTGAAAATCTAAAACCAAATGAACTTTGAAGATTGTCACAAGTTTCATATGTGCAGTGCTGGTGATGCAAGATCTACTGTACTGTGAACTGTTTGAGTAAAAGGTGTCACGCTTGTATTTCTACATATTTTAATGGTTTATGGATTGATTTGTTTGAAAGTTAAATGACTGGGTAGGTGGAGTGAGGGGGGCAGTTCCTATGATACAGGACATGTAAAGTAATTAAATATATAGTTTGATATGAGTTGTGTGCGAATAAATGTTTTACAAGAGTTTAGGGCTGAGCAATAGGACAATAAAAGCATTACATATCAGTCGTTAATGATAATCATTGATTTTTTTTTTTTTTTTTGGCTTTCAATATCCAAAATACTGCCAAACTAGTGACATGATTTTTTCTCTTTTATCCAGAATTTCATCCTGTACTGTTGCACTTAAACAAATTTTATTTTTAAAATAAAATCTGTTGGATTTTATCTGTTAAAATAAGATTCCCAAAAAATTGTTGTCCCAACAATAAATTTTACTGGGAGATAAATTGTTCCAGAAATCAAAGCGATAAACCACGGTACTGCTGTTTTTTTCCAAAATAAATATATTGAATAATTCAAGTTTGCCCTCTCAGAGATCAATAATTTATTATTTTGTAAAGAAGGAACTTAACATTGGAACTGGACGATGTTTTAGATATCCAAAATAAAGCACAACAACCAGGAACAATAAACAAAATGAATTAAATTTCAAACAAAACTGTGTCACCAATTAAGTGTCCCTAGTCATAAAAATATACCTTTGTGCAGACGTGTCCAGTGCACGTTGTCTTTGATTCCACATTGAGCCCGCCTCCACTACGCGTCTCTGACGAGTGGAGTCCGCCTGAATATGTTGGAGGCAACCTGAAACTGCTGCTGTGCATGTTGCTCAACAGATTGTTGATAGCTCACCGAAGAGTGAGTCAGTTACCTGATTCCAGCACCATGATAGAACTAATGAGGTGTAACCTTGTTGAGGAGGACCACTTTGTCATATACGCATGACCTGGACATCATTTTTCAGGAAATGGCCAACACAGACTGTTGCAGATTTTATTTTATTACAGCCAAACCCAATGTTTTCTTACTTAATTAGCTCCAAAGAGAAAGTGGAAATCTGTTCTTGTTTGTGGAGCCAGTTCATTTTCTAATTGGTCTCTTCCAGGCTCCGTCATTGTTAAAACGTGTTATCCAGATGTGTCTCTTCTGTGAAAGTGGAGCAGATCATAGGGCATTCTGTCGCGCTTGAGATTATGATGCTGTGGATCTTTGTCAACATGACACTTGGACTGTGATGTGGTTTTGTGATGACGGGAGATGTGGCTCAATTTTGGCTTTTATTTTTTCCATCACGCACACATGTGCGGCTTATTTTTGGTGCCTCCCAAACGTGTGTCTTCTGCAGTAACCGCAGCAGGAGGCAGAGAGAGAGAGACGAACGATTCAGGCTAAGAATGAACGATGGAGCTTTTAACTAGAACAGGCAGATTCCTCATGGAGAAAAGTAAAACTACAGATTAAGTAAAGAGCGATAACATTTCTCCTGTCTTGATTAGGTGTACTTTTCAGGTGAAAAGCCTGATTTTTATCCATCAACTAAATTGAAACAGAACACAGGAGATGATTTTTATTTATTTTTTTGCCCTGCATTGTGGGATGAAAGTTTTGGAAAATTTATCGTAGCTATAATGCTAACAACCACATAAACAAATGAGCAGTAATTTTCTGCGTTAGTAAGACTTTTCTGATGAAGTTAACGCCAAATGATTCATATAGTCATCTATTTGAAGATTTTCTCTATACACCCTTCATCACTGTCACATTGGACCCTGTCAGTAGGAAATGGGAACTGTAGTACTGCAGACCATGGGTAGTTCAATCACTGTCCTAATGTCTGAAGAAATGAAAAGATGACAGTTCGTCGGGCTTGTGTCAACAAAGCCGTTCAGTTTGCTTTTGTCTCGCTTCCAGATATTGAATAATTAAAGTCAGAGAGCTATAGGAATATTTAAGACGCTTTAGTGCTGGCAAGGATGTGGTGGCCCAACTTTTCACGGGGTTGTTTGCAGCGCAGGAAATTTCCAGCTTCATCGGTCAGATTCCTTCACAGCCAAACATTAGTGAGTGGGTAAGTCATATCCAATAATTTAAAATTTCAGCAGAGTCCACGCCTCCAAGAAATAATCATTTCTCAGTAGCCAGGGGTCCGGACCATCTCTACGAAGCAAAGCTTTTTTACTCGGTTTATAGCAAAACTCAATAGAAATGCAGAATAAAGGCCTTGAAGCACACATCTTTGAAGTTTTCTTGAAAGTAATATTAATTATTGTTGTTTTTAAATGAATAATATAATTATCAATATTAATATCTCATCTTGTTCTTGTGAACTCAGTATTGCATTTCATCTCACCTTGTGAGTTCCAGGTGTCGCTACATTGCTGCTGTTAGAATATGAACATGTATGTTACGGCATAGTTAATATCAAACTACTACTTTATTTTATAATTCAGATTGCACATAGCGTTTGGTACAAGGCTTGTTTATGTTCAGTTTAACAAACTGATCATAAACAAGTACAATGAGCCTTCATCGGCTTGTTGTACTCTCAGGTAGAGCTGTGGATTTCCTGTTAAAATGTAAGCCCCAATCAAATGAGTGTTTAAATAATGGCCCGCAAATACTGTTTGTCCACGTGCCAAAAGCGTGGACACTTGTGGTGTAGGTAAATAAATTGGCTTATAGTCCATCCATCCATCCATTTTCTGTTCACCCTTCGTCCCTTAACGGGGTCGGGAGGGTTGCTGGTGCCTATCTCCAGCTACGTTCCGGGTGAGAGGCGGGGTACACCCTGGACAGGTCACCA